>CANXYC011977977.1:0-16256 GCA_948193065.1 Aleurites moluccanus | reverse complement strand
CCTGTATTAGGAAGGGATGTCCTAGTCATAAGACTCGTACAGTATTATGTATATATATATATATATTGATTTGTGCTTGACACATTTCTATGTATTTCATGGCTTTATATCTGTCATTTTCATCTTATTCATGTGATATTGATTCTATTGATATGATTGTTTATTTATAGTCATATTTTGTACTTGCTTCTGTACTACAAAGATTCTGAGCAGACTGATATTACTATTTCATCTGACTATTGTTTATTGATATTCCATTTCCTGTCATTTGGCAATGCATATTAGATTCACTGAGTATCATATATACTCACCCTCTCACTGTTTACCCTCTCAGGTATTCTCTGTGGATTATCCAGTGATTTTAGCAGTGTAATAATTTTAAACACTGATTATTTTTGTATGTTCATATCCTAGCTGCTTCATGGTCTTTGTTCGATATAGTTAGTATACGAACATGTATGTATGGGAAAGTTAGAGATTATTAATGATATGATTATAGTATTTATAAAAAGTTACAGAATGAATGACAGAGTGACAGAATGAATAGTATTTATGTGAGTGAATTGTTATATGTTGCTATTAATTATTGATGGGTAGATATGTTTCCGCTGCGATATTTTGATTGCATTGTAATGATTGGTGGGTTCTACGGGTATCGGTCGCCTCGGCATCTCCCGCACCCTAGGACTATTGCGATCCAAAAATGGGTCATGATAGAGGTGGTATCAGAGCACTAGGTTGCCAATATCAGAGCTCTGTGTTTACAGATGACAGAGCATAGGTTATAGAGGAATAGTAAATAAGTACAGTATGGGTATAGTTAAGTGTACCATCAAGCATAGGAATTCTTGTATCGTCATTTGTTATATTCGTCAAATATGTTTAAGTATTCTGCGTATTTGTAATATACTGAATATATGTTTTATTTTTTTGACAGTTTACAGAGATGTCTGACAGTGGAGATAGAGATACCAGAGAGGCTGAGGTAGCCTCTAATAAGTCCTTAGTCAGGGAAGTTTCTATTTCTGAGGGACCATTTAGATCCTGACGGACTACAGGGGATATAGAGAGGACTGATGACCCCTAGAGATATGAGATGATGAGGGGGATGATGGATTTGTGTAGGGAGCTAGCAAAGTTGAGACGGGAATGACAGAATGTACCGCCACCTCTTGTACCAGCAGTAGTGCCACCCCTTGTTACACCTGCTGCAGTACCAGTTGCTCCACCTCCTATATAACCAATTGTGGTTCTCGAGTATCCTGTTGTGCAGGGAGGCCATAGAGTTATAGATGAGGGTGGAGTGACTATGTTTAGCTTTCTGAAGCTAAACTTGTCAGAGTTCAGAGGAGACAGAGGCAGTGATCCAGTGGATTTTCTGAAGGAGGTTGAGAAGGTAGATAGGAGACTACCTTATTCTGATCTTAGAGCTGTAGAGTTGGTTGGGTTTTTTGTTAAAAGGGAAGGCATGGGCTCGGTTTTCGAGGAGAATGGAGCCCAGACTGTATGGTGAGCATCCACTCGCATGGGCTGAGTTTCGTTAGGGGTTGATTGATGAGTTTATTACAGAGGGAGTGAAGACTCAGAATCTGATTCAGTTTGAGCAATTAGAGCGGGGGGACCGGTCTATAGAGGAGTATACAGAGGAGTTCATCAGGATGAGTAGATATGCTACTCACATTATTCCTATTGAGGCTGATATGATCAGTAGGTTTAGGGGAGGATTACATGCTTTGCTTCATAATGCTCTATTGGCTACTGAATTCACATCTTTGACGACAGTTATCGACAAAGCTACTCAGATGGAAGAAAAATATAAGGCAGAGAGGGCTAAGAGAGATCAGAAGAGGAAAAGAGGACCAGGATCTTAGAGTAGGCGGGGGAAGAGCAGCTCCCAGCATAGATAGATTGAGCCAGTGCCTCTATTTGATTAGCAACCTTCATCTACTAGTCAGAGGAGGAGGGTTCAAAGTAGGGGACCATCAGTCTAGTCTATACTTGTATATTCATAGGGTTCTTCCAGACCTATTACTCATGTGCCTAGTGTACCTGTTTGTGATTTTTATGGCAGGTTTGGCTCAATCAGTCTAGACTGGGAGTTGCTCTCCCCCCCTCTTACTCTGAGATCCTAGTCCTCCCTTCCTCTTCTAATCCCTCTTCTCTCTCTCTCTCTCTGACCTGTATTTCTCTTCCATCTGATTGGTTTTATCAATGATGGTAGTAAGAGATGTGAACTCTGTAGCCAGAAGGGCATTATGCAGTGAAGTATGCAAACCCCTCCTAAACCTGGTAATCAAATCTGCCTCAGTAGGAGCGATCTGCGTAGCATACCCACTTAGCTTAATAAACTCCTTAGCGTAGTCCTCCACTGACCTACCACCCTACTCTAGCTGCTCAAACTGTATCAATTTCTGGATCTTTACCCCTTCTGTCAGGAACTCATCAACCAGTCCCTGTCTAAACTCGGCCCAAGTAGGAGGATGATCACCATATAATTTGGGCTCCATCCTACGAGAAAACCATGTACAGGATTTCCTCCTCAGTAATAAACCCATGAGCTCAACTGCTCAGATATATGTACAAGGTAGTCTCTTAACTACCTTCTCAACCTCTTCAAGAGAATCAATAGGCTCATCGCCTCTATCTTCTCTAAACTCGGGCAGGTTTAGCTTTAAAAAGCTAAACATAGATACTCCGCCCTCATCAATAACTCGGCGGCCTCCCTATACAACAGGCTCTCCAAGAACCACAGCTAGCTGTACAGGAGCTATAGCAACGGGTATAGCAGCAGGTGCAATAGGGGGTGGCACTGTTGCTAGTACTGGAGGTGGCAGTACATTCTGTTGTTCCTGCCTTAATTCTGCTAGTTCCCTACATAAATCTATCATTCCCCTCATCATCTCATATCTCTAGGGGTCATCACTCCTCTTTGTATCCCCTGTAGTTTGTCAGGAACTAGAAAATCCCTCAGAAACAGAAACTTCCCTGACCAGGGACTCATTAAATGCTACCTTTGCCTCTCTGGTATCTCTGTCTCTGCCGTCAGACATCCTGTAAAACTATCTGAAAAAACATAATACGTACTTAGTATATTATAGATATGCATAATACTTATACACATTTGACGAATACAACAAAAGATGATACAGGAATTCCAATGCTCCATGGTATACTTAACTCTACCCATACTGTACTTATTTACTATTTCTCTATAACCTATGCTCTGTTATCTAAAAACACAGAGCTTTGATATCGGCAACCTAGGGCTTTAATACCACATCTGTCACAACCCGATCCCAGTGAGCCACGATAGTCCTAGGGTGCGGGAGAATCTGAGGCGACCGGCACCCATAGAACCCATCAATATAATAACAATATTGCAACGGAAACATACATACCCATCATTAATCACATAACAGTTTATAATCATACACTCACATAACACTATTTATTCTATCACTCTGTCATTCATTCTGTAACTTTCTATAAATACCATAATTATATCATTAATAATCTCCAATATTCCTATACATACATATTCATACACTAACTATACCGTACAAAACCCATGGAGCAGCTAGGATATAAAGACACAAAATATTCAGTGTTTAAAATAATTACATTGCTATAAAACAGCAAAATTCATAGAGAGGTAAAAAGTTGGGATTTCTGCCTCCTACTCTGCACCTGAAAGGGTAAACAGTGAGAGGGTGAGTATATATGATACTAAGTGAATCTAATATGCATCAACCAATAAAGTAAGTAATGGAATATCAATAAGCAATAGGTAGATGAAATAAATGAATCAATCTGCTCAGAATCTTTGTAATACAGAATCAAGTACAAAATATGACTGTAAGTAAATAATGACATTAATGAAATGTATATCATATAGATAAGATGGAAATGATAGATATAGAGCCATGAAATACATAGAAATGTGTCAACCACAAATCACTCATATAAATAAACATAAAATGCATCCGGTCTTATGACTAGGACATCCCTTCCTAGTTCAGGGTACTATAATAATACATTGTGCACAATGCCGATAGTATAAAGTCACTACCCTGTTGGAGCGGCAGCTCTGTCAAATCACCTTAGAATCAAATAGAAGCAATAATACATCAATAGATATCATTTTATAATAATGGCATCACTAATATCAATATCTCATCATAAATCAATTGAATGAGCAATAGAGTCAATAAGACATCAATAACAATCGATTATATGATGACCAAAGGTCTAGCAACCAACAATGAAATGAAATATAAATTGGTCATTTATGGCCAAAAATTTGATGCAATTGATATGCCATTATCGGTGGCAACGATGGCATTCAAATGGTTGGCCTATGGATTTTTAGGCTAGTATCGAACACATTGTACGCAATAATGAGATGATATTTTGGCAAGGTTTTAGTGCAATATTGACATTGCCCCAATTATTAACAAAAACACACATTGTAAGCAATTCTATAGGCATAATATACAACTCAATAAACATCATCTAATGGATCAATTTGGCATGCAAAAACAAGCCCAAAACCAAGAACAAAATTAGTTCAATTTTGCTCTAAAGTGGTTCGGCCACTTTAGGGTTTTCACAAATGGATTCCAATTTGCATTTTAACAATTTAGGCATAATAAATGATGCATATTAAACTCACCTAATACTCCAATTAACCAAGCAAAATTACTTTGCACCAAATTTCTCAAATTTCTCAAAGTGGGCAAAATCGGTAATTTTCTTCAATCGATTTTTCTACAACAATGTAACCATCAATTAATCATCAATAAACATCCAATTGATTTATTCTATACTCAATTTACACATCCTAACTCATTTGTACAAAATCCATCCATACAACTTAGGTTTAGGGTTTGAAAATTAGGCAAAAATGCTTAATACATCAATTGATGCAATTAAATCAATCACCTAATCTAACTAACATCAAATAACCCTAATTAAACCATAAAACCAAACAAAATCATAATATACCTCAAAATCTTGAAATGGTCGAAATCCTCAAGAGAGGTGTTCTTGAAATTTTCTTAATTTCTATGGATGGATTTGATGGAGTATGGATTATTTGGTGTTTAAATCAAGTTTCCAACAATTTTCCTTAACAAAATGGAAGAAAAATCAATTGGAAATGGAGAAGAGAAGCTAGGATAGAAGAAGAAGAAATAGGCAAAAAAAAAAAAAAAAATTCTAAGGCAAGCTTATAGACTAAGTCATAAAAAGTAAATTTCCTTTTGGTCCTTCAACTTTCCTTAAATTGTGCTTTTGCCATATTTTCCTTCGGTTATTTATTCTGACAATTCTGTCGGGATTTGGATTTCAAACTGAACATTCAAATATCTTATTTTTATTAATACTTATTAATAAAAATAGTTTCAGAGCTGTTTTTGAAACTCAGACTGTCGAAATTTCACTATACCCCTAAAGCTCCCTTTATTTACGGTTTTGCCATTTCTTACTTTATCAGTGATCTTATATATTTTTCACATCTTTCTTTTTACTATATTTACTCATATATATACATAATCATTTACCCTTCAGTCAAAATCAGAAATTCATCCATCGACTGGTCTACTATTTTTGTTGCAGCGATATTAACACCGACAATTTTAGGAAAAGTTTGTCGTTTTCGCTCTAACTGATTTTTCAAAATTATCATAAGTCATTTCGATAATTTCAAACTATATACTGAGAACTTTATTCACAAAAACAAGTTATGCTTTTATAGGGTATTACATTCTACCCTCCTTAAAAAAAAATTATCCTTAAATTTTAATATACACATACATATATACATATATTTATATACATCAATGATCGAACAGGAAAGGATACTTGTCCTTCATGTCCTACTCTCTTTCCCATGTGCACTCTTCCATCAGCTGATTCCTCCATTGCACTTTAACCATTGGGATTTCTTTATTCCTTAATTTCCTGACTTGTCTATCCACAATCTCCACTGGTAGTTCCTCAAATGACAAGTCTTCATTAACCCCAATATCTTGCACCTCCAATATATGTGATGGATAAGATACATATTTCCTCAGCATAGAAATATGAAACACTGGATGAACATGGCTCAAATTTGGTGGAAGAGCCAATTTGGAAGCCACATTGCCAATCTTGTCAAGTATCTCAAATGGGCCTACAAATCTTGGTGACAACTTCCCTTTCTTCCCAAATCTCATAACACCCCTCATCAGTGAGATCTTAAGAAAGACATGATCACCAACTGCAAAATGCACATCCTTCCGCTTCGGATCAATATAAATCTTCTGTCTGCTAAAAGCGATCTTCATTCGATCTCTAATAATAGGAACCTTTTCCATCGTTTCCTTTATCAATTATGGTCCCTCTATCTGTTTCTCTCTTGGTTCAACCAAACATACTAGAGATTTGTATTTTCTACCATACAATGCTTCATATGGAGCCATTCCAATAGAAGAATGGTAACTGTTGTTGTAGGAAAACTCAATCAGTGGCAGATATTGATCCTTGTTACCTATAAAATCCAGAACACATAATCTTAGCATATCCTCCAAAGTCTGGATGGTCCTCTCTGACTATCCATCAGTCTGTGGATGGAAAGATGCACTGAACCTTAACTCGGTACCCATAGCTTCCTGGAACTTCTACCAAGATCGAGAGGTAAACTGTGTACCCCTATTCGATATGATCATCAATGGCACTCCATGAAGCTGAACTATCTTGTCTACATACAACTGTGCATACTGAGCTGCAGAGTAAGTAGTCTTAACTTCTAGGAAATGAGCAGACTTCATCAATCGATCTATAATAACCCATATGTAGTCCTCTGTAAACCGACTAAAAAATCTACAATAATCTGCTCCCATTTCCACTCAGGCAACTTTATCACTTGAAGTAAGCCAGACGGCTTCTAATGCTCAAACTTAACCTACTGACAGGCTAAACATGTAGAGACAAATTGAGCTACATCCCTCTTTATACCAGACCACCAATACACATCTCTCAGATCATGGTATATTTTGGTAATCCCAGTATGTACACTATATGAAGAATAATGAGCCTCTCTCATAATCTGGTCTCGTATCCCAACAATGTCGGGTACATATATCCATTTCCCAAATGTCAATACATCATTCTTTACTGTGAACTCTGCTGCCTTACCATTCAGAACATCACCCTTCATCTTTAATAGATATGGATCCTTATCCTGGGCCACCTTAGTGTCATCAATCAATAGTGACTTAACCCAAAAATGGGCTATTAGAGTTCGGTTTCAATCTAGGGATCCCAAATCCAACTCTACACCCATAACAACTAACTTCTGCATCTCATGGATCAAAAGTCTCCTAACAACTGAGATGTGAGCTAGACTGCCCATATACTTTCATCTTAGTGTATCAGCTGCTACATTAGCTTTGCCTAAATGGTAAAAGACCTCACAATCATAATCATTTAGCAACTCAACCCATCTGCGCTGTCGAAGGTTCAGATCCTTCTGTTGAAATATATACTGCAAACTCTTATGATTAGTATATATCTTATATCTAGACCCATAAAAATAATGCCTCCATATCTTTAATGCAAACACTACATCTGCCATCTCTAAATCATGTGTCAGATAGTTTCCCTCATGCTTCTTTAACTGCCGAGAAGCATAAGCAATCACTCTCCGAAGCTGCATCAAAACACATCCCAATCCAATTCTAGAAGCATCACAATACACTGTATACTTCTCATCCTCTGATGGCAATGCTAACACTGGAGCACTCTTGAGTCAAGATTTCAAAGTCTAAAAACTGCTCTCACACTCATCCATCCATAGATATTTCTCCTGCTTCCAAGTCAGCTTAGTTAACAAAGCAGCAATTCTGGAGAAATCCTTCACAAACTTCCTGTAGTATCCTCCCAAACCAAGGAAACTACGGATCTCTGAAATACTAGAAGGCTGAGGCCAATTTGCAACTACTTCAACCTTCAGAGAATCTACCGTAATACCCTCTTCACTAATCACATGACCAAGGAAACACACTTTGATTAGCCAAAACCAACATTTAGACAACTTAGCATACAACTGATGCTCTCTAAGTGTCTGCAATACAATCCTCAGATGCTCTATATGCTCCTCCTCACTCCTGGAATAGATAAAGATGTCATCAATGAACACTATGACAAACTTATCCAAGAATGGCCTAAACACCCTGTTCATCAAATGTCATGACCCGTTTCCAGATCGCGACGGTCCTAGGATGCAGGAGATGCCAATGGAAATCGGCACCCGTAGAACCCAGTATCAAATGCACAATCTATAACCATCAATCAAATATTCATTTTACTTAGTTACTATTCATTATGTCATTCTGTAATCTAATGCAGTTGGCTATAACCATCATCAATACATATCACATTAGCATTATATATCATAAACATCATTATATATATATACAGACACATGTTCATATCCTAACTAACCCATACATACCCTATGGAGCAACTAAATTATGAACATCAAAAATTACAAAATTCAAAATAATTACATAGATCGACAGTGCGTAGAAATCCACTGGATGTCTGAAGATGGGATTTTGTAGTCTACTCTTCCCCTGAAATGTGTAAATAAAGCAAAGAGTGAATATATAAGATACTCAGTGAATCTATATGCATCGCTAATAAATATAATGGTTAACAGATGGAACAATGATGTCAATAGCTCAATGTGAACAATTTACAGAATCAATAATAGAAGGTGACAGAATAGTCAATAAGTATATCATAGGCTCGGTATAATATGGAAAGACAGATAAAGGGATGGACTATATTTAATCATATAGTCTCTAGTAGTATTAGTATGGACTATATACGAACATACAGTCTCCAATAATATCAATATCAATAAGCATAAGACTGATAAGGTCCTATGGCCAGGACCATAACCCTTCCCAGTTAGGGTATTAGTAATACAATGTGCACATGAACGACAGTATATTCCCACTGCCCTGTCGGAGCAGTAGCTCTGTCAAGCCACATTAGGATCAATATAAGAGTAAACGTATCAATAGACACTACTATGTAACAATGGTATCCTCAACATCAATCAGCTCAATATCAGTTAAATCATTTAGCAATAGAATCAATGGCATTGCAATTTATGATATACAATGAACGGCAATTGGTTTGATAAACAACAAAGGTATAGAACAAAGGTTGGCTCGGCAAAGGAAATCAGTAGGCCAATTGACATACCAATGTCGCTGGCAACATTGGCATTCAAATGGTAGGCCTATGGAAGAACAAACAATAGGCCAAAGGCAAAACAACTAGGCATTTTGTCAAATACTTGGTAGGCAACATTGAATGGGCAAAATGGCTAGGTTTTGGTGCAAGGTTATCAAAGCCCATTCAACCAACAATCAATCCACATTATAGGCAACACAATAGGAATAAAATATACAATATTAGACAATATAAAAAGGATTAAAATGGCATAGGAATTATAAAGAAAATCAAACAAAACCAAGGGCATGAATAGTGACACATGGTTCGGCCAAAATGGGACAAATTCATATGGTTTCCAATTTCACTTCTAAGGCAATAGACATGTTAAATGATGCATATAGAACTCACCTAAAACATCCAATTACTTTGGAAAATTGATTTTCCACCCAAAGCTTCAAAGGAGATAAAAATGCACAACTTGTGCAATTCTTGTTTTCTAGACCAAAACAACCATCAATTAGTCATCTAATAGCCTCCACTTAACATATTCTAAGATCAATTAACACAACCTAACACTAATTCATCAAACTTAATCATACAACTTCAATTAGGTTTAGCAAATTAGGGATTTCTATCCAAATGCATCAATTGATGCAATCTAACACCATACCCATCTAATTCAACCTCCAAATAATCAAAAAACAACCATAAAACTAAACAAATTAATTAATTACCTCAAGAGGGAAGATCCACCTGAAATGTTCTTTCCAAAAATCCCTTGAATTCCTTTAAGTGCCAATGAAATTTAAGATGAAGAATGGTAAAACTAGGTTAGATTTTAAGTTTTCTTTGATTTTTCTCAAGAATTTTGGTTGGAAAAATGAGGGAAAGAAATGGATGGCCTAAGCATAGAGGAAGGAAGAAGATAAAAAAATTTTGTCTAAGTGTTACTTTTATATTAAGTTAAAATGGCAAATTTTATTTTGGTCCTTAAACTTCCAAGTAATCATACTTTGACCCCAACTTCTTCTGTAATTTATTCTAATAATTTTATCGGGATTTAGATTTCCAAGTGGGGAATCAAAAGGAATATTTTAATTTATACTTATTTATAAAAATAATTTCAGAGTCATTCTGAAACTCAGACAGACTCATTTCCACTATTCTCCTCGAAGTTCCATTTATTTACTGTTTTGCCATTAGTTACTTTTTCAGTGTTCCTAAATATTTTTCACCTTTTTTTTACTAAAATTCCACATGAATTTATGTGATCTTTTACCCCTTGGTCAGAATCAGAAATTCATTTATTGACCAGACAGCTAATTTATCAGCAGTGTTCCCGACACCGATGATTTTCGAAAATGTAATTTGTTCGCTTTCTAATTTTGTCTCTAAAATTATTTCCCATCATTTCAATACCTTTAAACCATATACTGAGAATTAATTCATGCATATAAGTTATGACTTTCTAGGATATTACATCAAATCCATAAAATATAGCAGGTGCATTAGTCAACCCGAATGGCAACACTAGAAACTCATAATGCCCATAACGGGTCCTGAAAGCAGTCTTAGGCACATCACCCTTCTTGATTCTCAATTGGTGATACCCATATCTCAAGTCAATCTTAGAGAAATAACTAGCAACTTGTAAATGATCAAACATATCATCAATCCGTGGCAACATATATTTATTATTCACTGTCATCTTGTTCAGCTATCTATAATCAATGCATATTCTCAATGAGCCATCCTTCTTTTTCACAAACAATATTGGAGCACCCCATGGAGAAATGCTCGGTCTAATAAATCCTCTATCCAATAACTCCTGTAATTATACCTTTAATTCTTTCAACTCTGTTAGTGCCATTCTGTACGGAGGAATGGATATCGGATCGGTGTCTGAATACACCTCAATCTCAAACTCTATCTCCCTATCTGGGGGTAAACCTAGTAACTCATAAGTAAAAACATCAGAGAATTTTTGAATCACTGATATTTGATCAATATCTATAAAAATCTTCTGCACATCAATCATATGAGCCAAGTAGGCTGAACAATCTTTCGCTATAATCCTTCTAGCCTAGATAACATAAACAAAACTAATTCTGAATTCCTGTTGATCACCCAGGAATTTAAATTCAAGTTGCTCCTCATGTTGGAATCTAACCCTCTTTTTATTACAATCAATAACTGCACGATGTGTCATTAGCTAATCCATACCAAGGATCACATCAAGCTCTAACACAGGCAGTTCAATCAAATCAGCAAGCAGAATGTTATCATCAATCTCTATCACACAAGCAGGATAATAATGATCAACACCTACACTCCCTCATAGGTATAGCTATCACTAGAGGCACACTCAACAATTGTCTCTCCTTATTTAACTTAGGTGCAAACTGTGGTGAAACAAATAAATGTGTAGCACCAGAGTCAAATAAAGCATCAGCAATCTCATTATGTATCAAAATAGTACATGTGATCACATTACCAGATCCCTATGCCTCCTGTGTGTTCACTACAAACACTCACCCTTGGCCTTTACCTGCTGGGGCCTGACTGCTGTGAGATGCTTGTCCTCTGCCTCTGCCCCTACCAGGAGCCTCTTTGGCAACATTCTGACTCATCTGAACAGTAGGCTAAGAAACTATAGCAGATGGTTGCTGATTACCCCACAAGGGACATTTGCTAATATAATGACCATGCTGCCCATATTTCAGGCAAGCACTTGACTATCGTTGACACTCCCATCCATTTCTTCTACCACAAAAACTATAAGTAGGCACAGTGGGCATCTGTATAGCAGGTCTAGATGAAGCCTGAGAATAGGAAGGTGCATACTACACTTATGGTCCCCTACTTTGTGTCCTCCTCCTCAGACTGCCAAACGAAGGTTTCTGATCAAACCTAGGCACTGGCTGAATCTGTCTAGACTGGGAGATGCTCTCCCCCCTCCTACTCTGAGATCCTAGTCCTCCATTCATCTTATGATCCCTCTTCTCTCTCTCTTTCCTGTATTTCTCTTCCATCTGATTGGCTTTATCAATGATGGTAGTCAGAGATGTGAACTCGTTAGCCAAAAGGGCATTATGCAGTGAAACATGCAAACCTCTCCTGAACCTGGCAATCAAATCTGCCTCAGTAGGAGCAATCTGCATAGCATACCTACTCAGCCTAATAAACTCCTCAGCGTAGTCCTCTACTGACCTACCATCCTGCTTTAGCTGCTCAAACTGTATCAAATTCTTGATCTTTACCCCTTATGTCAAGAACTCATCAATCAATCCCTGTCTAAACTCAGCCGAAGTATGAGGATGATCGCCATATAATCTGGGCTCCATCCTACGAGAAAACCATGTCCAGGCTTTCCCCTTCAGCAACAAACCCATGAGCTCAACTGCTTGCATATCAGTATAAGGTAGTCTCCTAACTACCTTCTCAACCTCCTTAAGAAAATCGACTGGCTCATCGCCTTGATCTCCTCTGAACTCAAGCAGGTTTAGCTTCAGAAAGCTAAACATAGATACTTCACTCTCATCAATAACTCGATGGCCTCCCTGTACAACAGGCTCTCCAAGAACCACAGCTGACTGTATAGGAGCTGGAGCAACTGGTACTGCAGCAGGTGCAACAAGGGGTGGCGCTGCTACTGGTACTGGAGGTGGTGGTACATTCTGTAGTTGCCTCAATTCTGCTTGTTCCCTATATAAATCCATCATTCCCCTCATCATCTCATATCTCCAGGGGTCATCACTCCTCTTTGTATCCCCTATAGTCCTTCGGGATCTAGACGGTCCCTCAGAAACAAAAACTTTCCTGACCATGGACTCATTAGATGCTACCTCTGCCTCTCTGGTATCTCTATCTCTGCTGTCAGACATCTTTGTAAAACTGTCTAAAAAAACATAACACGTACTCAATATATTATAGATATGCATAATACTTATACACATTTGATGAATAAAACAAAAGACGATATAGGAATTCCTATGCTCCATGGCATACTTAAGTCTACCCATACTGTACTTATTTACTATTCCTCTATAACCTATGCTCTGTTATCTGAAAACACAGAGCTCTGATATCAGCAACCTAGGGCTCTAATACCACATCTGTCACAACCTGATCCCAGTGGGCCGCGATGGTCCTAGTGTGCATCAATCTCATCAATACAATAACAATATCGCAATGGAAACATATATACCCATCATCAATCACATAACAGTTTATAATCATACACTTATATAACACTATTTATTCTGTCACTCTGTCATTCATTCTGTAATATTCTATAAATATCATAATCATAGCATTAATAATCTCTAATATTCCCATACATACATGTTCATACACTAAATATACCATACAAAACCCATGGAGCAGCTAGGATATAAAGACACAAAATATTCAGTTTTAATATAATTACACTGCTATAAAACAACAGAATCCATAGAGAGTCAAAAAGCTGAGATTTCTGCCTCCTACTATGCACGTAAGAGGGTAAACAATAAGAGGGTGAGTATATATGATACTCAGTGAATCTAATATGCATCGACCAATAAAGTAGGTAATGGAATATCAATATGCAATAGGCAGATGAAATAACTGAATCAATCTGCTTAGAATCTCTATAATACAGAATCAAGTACAGAATATAACTGTAAGTAAACAATCACATCAATGAAATGTATATCATATAGATAAGATGGAAATGACAGATATAGAGCTATGAAATACATAGAAATGTGTCAAGCACAAATCGCTCATATAAATAAATATAAGACACATCCGGTCTTATGACTAGGATATCCCTTCATAGTTCAAGGTACTATAACAGTACATTATGCACAATGCCGACAGTATGAACTCACTACCCTGTCGGGGCGGCAGCTCTGTGAAATCACCTCATAATCAAATAGAAACAATAACACATCAATAGATACCATTTTACAATAATGGCATCACTAATATCAATAACTCATCATAAATCAATTCAATGAGCAATAGAGTCAATAAGACATCAATAACAATCAATTATATGATGACCAAAGGTCTAGCAACCAACAATGGAATCAAATATAAATTGGTCATTTACGGCCAAAAAGTTGACACAATTGGCATGCCATTATCTGTGGTGACGATGGCATTCAAATGATTGGCCTATGGATTTTTAGGCTAGGTATTTTATCGAACACATTGTGTGTAACAATGAGATGACATTTTGGCAAGGTTTTGGTGCAACATTGACATTGCCCCAATTATGAACAAACACACAAATTGTAAACAATTCCATAGGTATGATATACAACTCAATAAACATCATCTAATGGATCAATTTGGCACGGAAAAACAAGCCCAAAACCAAGAATAAAATTAGGCAATTTTGCCCTAAAGTGGTTCGACCATTTTAGGATTTTCACAAATGGATTCCAATTTGCATTTTAACAATTTAGGCATAACAAATGATGCATATTAAACTCACCTAAAACTCCAATTCACCAAGCAAAATTGCTTTGACACCAAATTCCTCAAATTTCTCAAAGTAGGCAAAATCGGTAATTTTCTTCAACCGAATTTTTTACAATAATGTAACCATAAATTAATCATCAATAAATATCCAATTGACTTATTCTATACTCAATTTACACATCCAAACTCATTTGCACAAAATCCATCCGTAAAACTTAGGTTTACGGTTTGAAAATTAAGCAAAAATGCTTAATGCATCAATTGATATAATTAAACTAATTATCCAATCTAACTAACATCAAATAACCCTAATTAAACCATAAAACCAAACAAAATCACAATACCTCAAAAGCTTGAAATGGCCGAAATCCTCAAGAGTGGTGTTCTTGAAATTTTCTTAATTTCTATGGATGGAATTTGATGGAGGATAGATTATTTGGTGTTTAAATCAAGTTTCCAACAATTTTCCTTAACAAAATGGAAGAAAAATCAATTAGAAATGGAGAAGAGAAGCTACGGATGGAAGAAGAAGAAACAGGCAAAAAAAAAAAATTTCTAAGGCAAGCTTATAGACTAAGTCACAAATGGTAAATTTCCTTTTGGTCCTTCAACTTTCCTTAAATTGTGCTTTTGCCACATTTTCCTTTGGTTATTTATTCTGACAATTCCGTCGGGATTTGAATTTCAAAGTGAACATTCAAACATCTTATTTTTATTAATACTTATTAATAAAAATAGTTTCAGAGCTGTTTTGAAACTCAGACTGTCGAAATTTCACTATACCCCTAAAGCTCCCTTTATTTACGGTTTTGCCATTTCTTACTTTATCAGTGATCTTAGATATTTTTCACATCTTTCTTTCTACTGTATTTACTCATCCATATACATAATCATTTACCCTCCAGTCAAAATCAGAAATTCATCCATGGACTGAGCTGCTATTTTTGCAGCAGCGATATCGACATCGATAATATCCAGAAAATTTTCTTGTTTTCGCTCTAAATGAGTTTTTAAAATTATCATAAGTCATTTCGATAATTTTAAATCATATACTGAGAACTTATTCATAAAAACATGTTATGCTTTTATAGGGTATTACAGTTATGGTGCAATATTGACATTGCCCATGTTATCAACAATCAAGTCACATTGTAGGCAACACAACAAACATCAATTTGCCAATAATAAACACAGTTAAAGGAATCAAATTGCCATGGAAAAGCTATAGGAAAAACAAACAAAACCAAGGCAAAAATGGCCAATTAGGGTTCGGCCAAACATGGCATTTTGGAGCAAGTTTCCAATTGACATTTTAACACTTAAGGCATGTTAAATGATGAATAAAAGACTCTCCTAACACTCTAAATTAGCCACCCAAATTGATTTGCCTCTAATTCTTCAAAGTAGCCAAAAGTGGTCAATATAAATGAATATCATATCAATAGACACCATTATGCAATAATGGTATCATCACTGTCAATAAACTCAATATCTTTCAAATCAAATGATATTTGAATCAAAGGCATTGTAATATACAATATACAATCAAAGATAAA
>CANXYC011977654.1:0-15164 GCA_948193065.1 Aleurites moluccanus | reverse complement strand
CTTATTCTGCTGTTTCTTTGTTCTCTAATTATATACATGAAGGAAGCCTCAAATTGACTTTCTTCCTTCTTCAATCTTTTAGTTCTCAACGTAATCTAAAACCTTGAAGAAGACTTTGTTTCGGTTTGAAGCCATCTACTGTCTCGTTTTTACATCCTAAGATTCTGACTTACTAAAGCTCACTCCTTACCATTTGAGTTTCATATCAGAAAGCAATTCTATAGGCATTATTTAGACATCAATAAGCATCATCAAATGGATCAATTTGGCATGGGAAATACAAGAATAAAAACAAGGCAATTTTGCCCTAAAGTGGTTCGGCCACTTTAGGGTTTTCACATATGGATTCCAATTGGCATTTTAACACTTTAGGCATAACATATTATGCATAAAGTATTCACCTAACACTTCAAATTACCTAGCAAATTGGTTTGCCACCAATTTCTTCAAATTCTTCAAAGTAGGCAAAAAGGGCAAATTTCTTCAATCGAATTTTCTACAACAATTCAACCATCAATTACTCATCAATTAAATTTCAATTAACTTATTCTACACTCAATTAATAAATACTAATCCAATTTCACAAAATCCATTCATACAATTTAGGTTTAGGGTTTGAAAATTGGGCAAAAATGCTATATGCATCAATTGATGCAATTAAACTAATTACCCAATCTAACTAACATCAATTAACCCTAAATCAACCATAAAATCAAACCAAGCAACAATTTATCTCAATTTTGTGCTTTGATCGAAATCTTCATATGTTTTGTTCTTGAAATTTTCTTGATTTCTATGGTTGGAAATTGATGAAGGATGGATTATATTCTGTTTAAATCAAGTTTCAATGGATTTTCCTTAGCAAAATGGAAGAAAAATCAAAGGAAATAGGTGGGAGAAGGCTACGGACAAGAAGAAGAAATGAAGAACAAAAAAATTCTAAGTATCTTATATAGTAAGTCACAAATGGCAAATTTCCTTTTGGTCCTCCAACTTTCCTTAAATTGTGCTTTTGCCATATTTTCCTTCGGTAATTTATTTTGACAATTCCATCGGAATTTGGAATTCAAAGTGAATATTCAAACATCTTATTTTTATTAATACTTTATAATAAAAATAGTTTCAGAGCCGTTCTGAAACTCAGACTGTCCAAATTCTACTATACCCCTAAAGTTCCCTTTATTTACTGTTTTGCCATTGTTTACTATTTCAGTGTTCGTAAACATTTTTCATCTCTTTATTTTTATTGTATTTACACATGCATACACATAATCATTTACCCCTTAGTCAGAATCAGAAATTCATCTGTAGACCAGGCTGCTATTTTTGCGGCAGCGATATTGACACCAACATTTTTCGGAAAAGCTTTTCAATTTCACTCTAACTGAGTTTTTAAAATTATCTTTAGTCATTTCGATAATTTCAAACCATATACTGAGAACTTTATTCATAAAAACATGACAAGCTTTTATAGGGTATTACATTCTACCCTTCTTCTAATAAATTCGTCCTCAAATTTAAAATACATACACACATACACATATACATCAATATTGAAACAAGAATGGATACTTGTCCTTCATATCCTGCTCGCTTTCCCATGTGCACTCTTCCATCAACTGATTCTTCCATGTCCTTTTACCATTGAGATTTCTTTGTTCCTCAGTTGACTGACTTATCTATCTACAATCTCTATTGGTAGCTCCTCAAATGACAAGTCTTCATTAACCCCAATATCCTGTACCTTCAATACATGCGATAGATCAGATATATATTTCCTCAGCATAAAAATATAGAACACTGGATGAACATGGCTTAAATTTGGTGAAAGAGCCAATCAGTAAGCCACATTGCCAATCTTATCAAGTATCTCAAATGGGCCTACAAATCTAGGTGACAACTTTTCTTTCTTCCCAAATCTCATGACACCTCTCATTGGTGATATTTTAAGAAAGACATGGTCACCAACTGTAAAATGCACATCCTTCTGCTTTGGATCGACATTACTCTTATGTCTGCTGAAAGCGGTCTTCATCCGATCTTCAATGATAGGAACCTTTTCCATGGTCTCTTTAATCAACTCTGGTCCCTCTATCAGTTTCTCCCCTAATTCCACCTAACACACTGGGGATCTACATTTCCTACCATACAATGCTTTATAAGGAGCCATTCCAATAGAAGAATGGTAACTGTTGTTGTAGGAGAATTCAATCAGTGGCAAATACTGATCCCAGTTACCTTTAAAATCTAGAACATATAGTCTCAATATATCCTCCAAAGTTTGGATAGTCCTCTCTAACTATCCATCAGTCTATGGATGGAATGTTGTACTGAACCTTAATTGGGTACCCATAGCTTCCTAGAACTTCTGCCAAAATCGGGAGGTAAACTCCCCTATCCGATATAATCATCACTGGCACTCCATGAAGACGTACAATCTTGTCCACATATAACTGTGCATATTGAGCTGCAGAGTAAGTAGTCTTCACTTCAAGAAAATGAGCAGACTATGTCAATCGATCTATAATAATCCATATGGAGTCATAACTCCTTATAGTCCTCGGTAAACCGACTACAAAATCCATAGTAATCTGCTCCCATTTCCACTCTGGCAGCTCAATCTCCTGAAGGAAGCCAAACGGCTTCTGATGCTTAAACTTAACTTGCTGACAGGCTAAACATGAAGAAACAAACTGAGCTACATCTCTCTTTATACCAGACC
The DNA here is from genome assembly GCA_948193065.1 of Aleurites moluccanus. Lineage (NCBI taxonomy): Eukaryota > Viridiplantae > Streptophyta > Magnoliopsida > Malpighiales > Euphorbiaceae > Aleurites > Aleurites moluccanus. The sequence continues at coordinate 12,442 of CANXYC011977654.1, read as the reverse complement.
ACCAATACACATCTCTCAGATCATGGTACATCTTGGTAATTCCAGGATGTACACTATATGATAATTAGTAAGCCTCTATAATAATATGATCTCGTAGGTCATCAATGTCGGGTACACATATCCACTTCCCACATTTCAATACATCATTCTCTACTGTGAACTTTGTTGCCTTACCATTTAGAACATAACTCTTCAGCTTCAATAGATAAGGATCCTTATCCTGTGCCACTTTAATGTTATTAATCAATAGTGGCTTAACCCGAAATTGGGCTATCAGAGCCTGGTTTAAATCCAGGGATCCCAAATCCAACTATATACCCATAACAGCTAACTCCTGCATCTCACGGATCAAAGGTCTTCTGACAACCGAGATATGAGTTAGACTGCCCATAGATTTTCGGCTTAGTGCATCAGCTACTATATTAGATTTTCCCGGGTGGTAAAGGATCTGACAATCATAATCCTTTAGCAATTCAACCCATCTGCGTTGTCAGAGGTTTTAATCCTTCTACTGAAGTATACACTGCAAACTCTTATGATCAGTATATATCTCACATTTAGACCCATACAAATAATGCCTCCAGATCTTTAGTGAAAACACTAATGCTGCCATCTCTAAGTCATGAGTCGGATAGTTTCCTTCATGCTTCTTTAACTCTCGAGAAGCATAAGCAATCACTCTCCAAAGCTGCATCAAAACACATCCCAATCCAATTCGAAAAGCATCACAATACACTATAAACTTCTTATCCTCTGATGGCAATACAAATACTGGAGCACTCGTAAGGTAAGACTTCAAAGTCTGAAAACTGCTTTCACACTCATCAATCCATAAATATCTCTCCTGCTTCTGAGTCCACCTAGTCAACGGAGTCTGGAGAAATCCTTCACAAATCTCCTGTAGTATCCTGCCAAACCAAGGAAACTACGGATCTCAGAAACACTAGAAGGCTGAAGCCAATTTGCAAGCGCTTCAACCTTCTGAGGATCTACCATAATACCCTTCTTACTAATCACGTGATCCAGAAAACACACTTATGTTAGCCAAAACTGACATTTAGACAACTTATCATACAACTGATGCTCTCGAAGTGTTTGCAATACAATCCTCAGATGCTTTAAGTGCTCCTCCTCACTCCTGGAATAAATAAGAATGTCATCAATGAACACTATGACAAACTTATCCAAGAATGGCCTAAACACCTTGTTCATCAAATCCATAAATGTAGAAGGTGAATTAGTCAACCTGAATGTTAACACTAGAAACTCATAATATCCATATCGGGTCCTGAAAGCAGTCTTAGGTACATCACCCTTTTTGATTTTCAATTAGTGATACCTAGATCTCAAGTCAATCTTAGAGAAATGACTGGCACCCTGTAATTGATCAAACAGATCATTTATCCATGGCAATAGATATCTATTCTTCACTATTAGCTTATTCAGCTGTCTATAATCAATGCACATCCTCAAAGAAGCATCCTTCTTTTTCACAAACAAGACCGGAGTACCCCACGGAGAACTACTCGGTCTAATAAATCCTCTATCCAATAACTCTTGCAATTACACCTTTAATTCTTTCAACTCTGCTACTGCCATTCTGTATGGAGGAATGAATATTGGATCGGTGCCTGAATACACCTCAATCTCAAACTCTATCTCCCTATCTGGGGGTAATCCTAGCAATTCTTCAGGGGAGACATCAGAGAATTCCCGAACCACTGATATTTGATCAATATCTATAGAAATCTTTTGCACTTCAATCACATAGGCCAGGTATGCTGAACAACCTTTCCCTATCATCCTTGTATCCTAGATAGTAGAAACAAAACTGAATCCAAACTCCCGTAGATCACCTAGGAATTCAAATTCAAGCTGCCCCTCAGGCTAAAATTTAACTTTCTTTCTATAACAATCAATAACTGCTCGATTTGTCATTAGCCAATCCATACCAAGGATCACATCAAGCTCTAACACAGGCAGTTCATTCAAATCATCATGCAGAATGTTATCATCTATCTCAATTACACAAGCAGAATAATAATAACCCACTTCTACACTCTCTCCCATAGAAGTAGTTATCACTATAGGCACATTCAATAACTGTCTATATTTATTTAATTTAGGTGCAAACTGTGGTGAAACAAATGAATGTGTAGCACCAGAGTCAAATAAAGCATCAGCAATCTCATTCTGTATCAAAATAGTACCTGTGACACATTGCCAGATACCTGCACTTCTTGAGCATTCACTGCAAAAACTCGCCCTGGCCTCTGCCTGCTGGGGCCTGACTGTTACTCGAGGCCTGTTCTCTACCTCTTCCCCTACTAGGAGCCTATCTGGCAACATTCTGACTCATCTGAACAGTAGGCTGAGAAATTGTAGCAGATGGCCACTGATCATCCCATAAGGGACAGCTGCTAATAAAATGACCATGTTGCCCACATTTTAGGTAAGCACCTGGCTGTCGTTGACACTCCCCTCCGTGCCTTCTACCATAAAAACTACAAAGTTGGCATAATGGGCATTTGTGTAGCAGGTCTAGAGGAACCCTGAGAATAACAAGGTACATACTGTACCGAAGGTCCTCTACTCTGTGTCCTCCTCTTATAACTGCCAGATGGAGGTCTCTGATCAAACCTGGGTATCGACTCAATCTGTCTAGGATGGGAGCTACTCTCCCCCCTCCTACCATGTGATCTAAGTCCTCCCCTCCTCTTCTGATCCCTTTTCTCTCTCTCTCTGACTTGTATTTCTCTTCCATCTGATTAGATTTATCAATGATGATAGTCAGAGATGCGAACTCTGTAGCCAGTAGGGCATTATGCAATGAGTCATGCAAACCCCTTCTAAACCTGGCAATCAAATCTACCTCAGTAGGAGCAATCTGGGTAGCATATCTACTCAATCTGATAAACTCCTTGGCATACTCCTCAACTGATCTACTGCCCTGCTCAAGCTGCTTAAAGAGTATCAAATTCTGGGTCTTTACCCCTTCTGTCAGGAACTCATCAATAAGTCCCTGTCTAAACTTAGCCCAAGTAGGAGGATGATCACCATACAATCTGGGCTCCATCCTACGAGAAAACCATGTCCATGCTTTCCCCTTTAGTAATAAACCCACTAGCTGCACTGTTCTAATATCAGAATAAGGTAGTCTCCTAACTATCTTCTTAACCTGCTTAAGAAAATCATTCGGCTCATCGCCTCTATCACCTCTGAACTCAGGTAGGTATAGCTTTAAAAAGCTAAACATAGATACTCTGCCTTTATTAATAACTCGATGGGCTCCTTGCACAACAGGCTCTCCAAGAACCACAGCTATCTGTATATGAGCTGGAGCAATAGGTACTGCAGCAGGTGCAACAGGAGGTGGCACTGCTGCTGGTACTGGTGACAGCAGTACATTCTGTCGTTCTTGCCTCAAATATGCTAGTTCCATATGCAAATCCATCATTCCCCTCATCATCTCTATCCTCTAGGGGTCATCACTCCTCTTTGTCTCCTTTATAGTTCTTCAAGATCTGGATGGACCCTATGAAATAGAAAGTTCTCTGACCAAAGACTCATTAGAGGCTACCTCTGCCTCTCTGGTGTCCTTGTCTCTGTCGTTAGACATCTATGTAAACTGTTGAAAAAATAAAACACGTACTCAGTATATTACAGATATGCAAAATACTTATACACATACTTGACGAATTCAACAAAAGACGATATAAGAATTCCTATGCTCCATGGTCCACTTAACTCTACCCATACTGTACTTATTTACTATTCCTATGTAACTTAGTTACTATTCATCCGTAACTTATGCTCTGATATTTATGACCCAGAGCTCTGATATCGGCAATCTAAAGCTATGATATCTATAACCTAGTGCTCTGATATTTGTAACCTAGGGCTTTGATACTACCTCTGTCACGACCTGCTCGCGGATAGCGACGGTCCTAGGGTGCGGGAGATGCCAAAGGCGACCGACACTTGTAGAATCCATCATCACATCTATACAATCTCATATTATAATAATATCACAATAGAATCGTCTATTACCATCAATCATATAACATACTTTAATCATACACTCACATAAGCATTATTCATTCTGTTACTTTGTCATTCATTCTGTAACATTCTATAATTTCCATAATCTTATACATTTATACTCCAAATATCCATGCATGTATGTTCATAAGCTAACTATACCGTACATAACCCATGGAGCAATTAGGATATGAACATATAAAAAAATACAGTGTTAAATAATTACACCGATATAAAAACTGCAGAATCCACAGAGTCAAAATGCTGGGATATCTGTCTCCTACTCTGCACCTGGAGAGGGAAACAGTGAGAGGGTGAGTATATATGATACTCAGTGAATCTAATATGCATCGACCAATAAAATAGGTAATGGAATATCAATAAACAATAGGCATATGAGATTAATAAATAAATCTGCTCAAAATCTCTGGATACAGAGTCAAGTACAGAATATGACTGTAAAGTCAGTACTCATATAAAGGAAGATATATCATATAGATAAGATAGATAATGACAGATATAGAGCCATACGCATAGAAATGTGTCAAGCACAAATCAATCTCATATCAATAAACATAAGACGGATCAGGTCTTATGACTAAGACTCATATCCCTTCCCAGTTAGGGCATAATAACAATACATTATGCATAATGCTGACAGTATGCACTTACTACCCTATCGGACGCAGCTCTTCAAATCACATCGAAATCAATAGAATCAATAAACACATCAATGGATACCATTTCACAATAATGGCATCGTCAAGTATCAATATCTCATCATCAATCAATTCAATGAGCAATATAATTAATAAGATATCAATAACAATCGATTATACAATGACCAGAGGTCTAGCAACTATCACCAGGATCAAACATAAGTTGGTCATTTACGGCCAAAAAGTTGACGCAATTGGTATGCCATTGTCGCTGACAACGATTGCATTCAAATGGTTAGCCTATGGATTTTGAGTTAGGCATTTTATCAAGCACATTGTGTGCAACAATGAGATGACAGTTTGGCAAGGTTTTGGTGTAACATTCCCAAATATCAATAACAGCACACATTGAAAGCAATTCCATAGGCATTATATACACATCAATAAACATCATCAAATGGATCAATTTGGCATAGGAAAAACAAGAACAAAACAAGGCAATTTTGCCGTAAAGTGGTTCAGCCATTTAGGGTTTCCACATATGGATTCCAATTGGCATTTTAACACTTTAGGCATAAATATGATGCATAAAAGACTCATCTAACACTTCAAATCACCTAGTAAAATTGGTTTGCCACCAATTTCTTTAAATTCTTCAAAGTAGGCAAAAAGGGCAAATTTCTTCAATCGAATTTTCTACAATAATTCAACCATCAATTACTCATCAATTAACTTTCAATTAACTTATTCTACACTCAATTAACAATATTAATCTAATTTCACAAAATTCATTCATACAACTTAGGTTTCGGGTTTGAAAATTGGGGAAAAATGCTATATGCATCAATTGATGCAATTAAACTAATTACTTAATCTAACTAACATCAATTAACCTTCAATGAACCATAAAATCAAACAAAGCATCAATTTACCTCAATTTTGTGCTTTGGCTGAAATCTCTATATGTTTTGTTCTTGAAATTTTCTTGACTTCTATGGTTGGAAATGGATGAAGGATGGATTATATTGTGTTTAAATCAAGTTTCCATAGATTTTTCTTAGCAAAATGGAAAAAAAATCAAAGGAAATGGGTGGGAGAAGGCTACAGACAAGAAGAAGAAATAAAGAACAAAAAAATTCTGAGTGTGGCTTATATAGTAAGTCACAAATGGTAAATTTCCTTTTGGTCCTCCAACTTTCCTTAAATTGTGTTTTTACCACATTTTCCTTCGGTAATTTATTCTGAAAATTATATCGGGATTTGAAATTCAAAGTAAATCTTCAAACATCTTATTTTTATTAATAATTTATAATAAAAATAGTTTCAGAGCCGTTCTGAAACTTAGACTGTCTAAATTCCACTATGCCTCTAAAGTTCCCTTTATTTATGGTTTTACCATTGTTTACTATTTTAGTGTTCGTAAATATTTTTCACCTTTTTTTTTACTGTATTTACACATGCATAGCTATAATCATTTACCCCTTAGTCAGAATCATAAATTCATTTATCGATCGGGCTGCTATTTTTGTGGTAGTGATATCGACAACGACATTTTTCGGAAAAGTTTCTCGTTTTCACTCTAACTGAGTTTTTAAAATTATCTTTAGTCATTTCGATAATTTCAAACCACATACTGAGAACTTTATTCATAAAAATATGACAAGCTTTTATAGGGTATTATAGTGGGACAAAGACAACTTAGCCAATTAGCTAAGAGACGTGACAAATTAATATGACAATCGTTTGACACGAAGATACTGAAATTTTTGCTTGAGCTGCCCTTTCAGATTTTCAACTTGCCGAGCTGTTCTAATTTTTACCTAAGCCACCTTATTCAGGTTTTCAACTTAGCAAGCACAAATTAATTAATCTGGGCAATAAAAATGATAATTTTATTATGCTTTGGACTGTACCCAAAGTGGGCTGCCTACGTATCCCCATTTGCATTTTTTTTTCACACATCAAATTTTCTTTTAGGAGAATCAGGTCCTCGTAGTTCTGTTGATATAATGCATCATCTGATTACAATGGTTTGAAAAATTCATTTCCATCTAATCCATGAGTAGAATACCTCCACCATACAGGGTCTTTTTTGAAAAATACAAGACAACCCAATTAGGCTTAAATTTTCCTCTCGGTTCTTGAACAGGAGCTCTGATTTCCTTTTAATACCAAGTTGTCTTCTTTCAACCCTCAGATAGTTACTATCTTGTTGAAATGCCTTTCTTAAGACATACTTTAGATCAAATGTCACAAGTTATGCCATTCAATGTGTCTTTAAAATGTCAAGAACCGACCTCTCCATAAGGAATTTCAAGGGGCTCTTGTCTGCAAGAACATAAGTAGTGAAAGAACTTAAGTAATGTTGAAGCTTATGGCATGCCCAAACTAAAGCGAGACACAACTGCTTGATTTGGTTGTACTTAAGTTTATGAGCTAGCATTTGCTTATTTAAATAATAGATGGCATTCTCTTTATAAGAATCTTCGGCATTCTGGGTAGGCATTGCCCTCATGACTCCTTGAGTAACAGATATACAAAACAATAATGGTTTACCAGGCCTTAGAGGTTGTAAAACTGGAGGGCACAATAAGTATTTTTTGGTATTTTCAAAGGTATTTTGACAACCATCATTCCACTGTTTAGAAGCTCCCTTTTTGACAATTTAAAGATTGGACCACACACATTAGCCATTTTTGAGATGAAGCAACTAATGTATTGTAACCTTCCAAGAAAACCCCTAATCTCCTTTTCAATCTTTGAGACTAGCATTTCTAAAATGGCTTTTGATTTTGCGGGATCAACCTCTATACCCCTCTTACTAAACATGTAACCTAAAAACACCAAGAGATATACTAAAAAGGCATTTAGCACATTCCAACTTTAAATTGTATTGGCAAAGTCTAAGGAAGAATCACCTCAATGCTCCTACATGATCATCAGCTGTTAGAGATTTTATGACCATATCATCCACATATACCTCAATATCATCATGCATCATATTATGGAAAAGAATGGTTGCCATCCTTTGGTAGATTGTCCCAGCATTCTTTAGGCTAAAAGGCATAATCTTATAATAATAGGATGCCCCATTCTATCACAAACACTATTTTTGGAAGGGTACATATGGATCTGATTATATCCTGCATATAGATCAGTTAAAGAGACCGTTTCAGATCCTGCCATATGATCAACCAACAAGTTGATGTGAGTAAAAGGGAAATCATCCTTTAGCAAGCCTTCTCCAAATCTCTGTAGTCTACACTCATCCTTTCCTTCCCATCCTTCTGGGTACATTCACTATTTTGGCTAACCACGAGGGTAAGTAATAGGCTCGATAAAACCATTCTTCAACAACTTGGCAACTTCTTGAGAGACCATTTTGCCTTTAACCTTCATTGGTTCTGCTTTACAGGCTTTATATTCTCCACGATTGGAATCTTATGTACTATTATACTTGGATCAATACTCATCATATGCTCGGGTCCTTAGGCAAAGCCATTTTAGAATTCCTAAATTATTTTGAATAAAGAAGCCTTACAAAATGATGATGCCATGTATGCAATTTTCAGTTCATTATCTGTGCCAAAGTTAATTGATTCTTTTTCTTTTTTTTTTTTCCATCATTTTTTTCACATATTTTTTTTTCATCTCAAATTGGATAAAACAAGGAAGATATAAGAAGAAGTCAAACTTTTATTATGAAAAAGAGTACCATCATCCATGGTTACATCAAAATTATAAGAAAGACTAAAAAGGTCGATTGCAGGCTTAAAAAGAAAATGAGAAGAAACGCGACTCAAAAGACTCTAACTATGACTCAGATTTAAACTCTAACTTGACTCATAACTCAACTTAGACTCTTATTTGAATTCAATCTCAGACAGGTCAGATTAACTGGGCTTGAATTCCTCCATAAACTTATACTAATTTGGGCTTTGGTTGGTTGATGAGGTGGGGTCTATTTCCACTTACTTTCCTCCTAATCTGAATCTTTAGACCTAAAAGGATTGATAACGGTTCAAAGGTAAATGGGGGTATCAAATATTAGATTAGGGGGAAGGATATATTCAATGTCAATGAGATCTTGTAAACGAAGCTCAATGGCATACCCAAATCTTTGAATTTTCTTTTCAAAGACTAACTCTTCTATTTGGTGGAAGTAATGGAAGTGAAGGTGTTATTCTGCTTGTATCTTTTTTCCATGAGTGACTGGGTGAAAGTTTCCTTATATTGAAAAGGATTCAAGGAAAATGAAGGGTTGGTGTTGGTCAGGTTAACTTGAGGTGTATTTGAAGAGCTTGGATCAGCTGGTTTGAGCTTGGTATGATTCATGGATTTTATGTTATCAATTTGGGAATTCAAGGCTTTGGTCACATAGGCCAATGCATTGTGGAAGCTGGTTTGTTGAACGGTCAGAGCTTTGGAAAAGTTGGCCTGTTGAGTTGTCAATCTTTTGTTAAAGTTGGCTTGTTGAGCGATTAAGGCATCATTGAAGCGGATTTGTTAAGCACTAAGGGTGGAATTGAGCATGGCTTTAAAATTCTCCTATTGCCTTTTGATAAGGGTGGTGAGAAGTGTGTCCATGACATCCATATTTGTTGGGTTGGACATTGGTACCTTTTGAAGATAAGGGATCAGTGCATGGAAAAGAAAATCTAACTCTATTCTAGGTTTCAGGAAAAGTTATGCATTTCAAATTCCCAGGACATTGATTCCTAAAGTAAGGTAGGCCAAATTTATTTGGATTTTAGGATTTTGGGCTTTACTTTAAAGCACAGAGGTCAAAGGGTAATTGTGCTTGGAGAGATCTTAGTGCCAACTGGGTTTGGGCTTTGGAGAGATGATGTTGCCAAATGGTTTTGGGCTTTAGGTAGTGGCCATGTGTTTGAGGCTAATAGGCCTTAGGTTCATTTGAGTGAGAGGTATTTGAGGCTAATGGGATTTGGGTAAGAGGTGTTTAAGGCTAATGGGCCTTGGGTTTATATGGGTGAGAGTTGTTTAAAGCTAATGGGCCTTGGGTCCATTTGGGTTGACTCTCAACTGGTTCAAGGTACAACCTAGACTCATTAAAAATGGAATGCATGCTTTATGAATCATGACTACATATATGTATGTGTATGAAGAAAATTAGTTCATGATGACATCTTAACATTATTAAGGTTCATGGTCCCTAAAGTCTAAGGTCTTATATTTATTATATGAAGGCTAGGTGGTTTAGGTTAGCGGTACCCATCACACTAGAGCAGTGATATACCTAACCACATGTGAAACAATGAGTTTTACGTGGGTCCTACAGTACTACTGCTTGTTACACTTTAAAAGGATTGAAGATTCGTCGCGGGGTGGATGCTTTGGCTATCTCCCAACATACTCAAAGAGAGTTGTTGGATCAATGCTACTCGCTATCCAAAGGTTGAATTTCATAACTGGTTATGTAGTGATGCATGAAAATCAAAGTTAAACTAAAAGCCAAGTAAAAAGTCATTTTTGAAAAAAAAAATTCAACCAATTGTTAGTCCTCTTTAACTTTTAAAAAAAAGTTTGTTCCCAGTGGAATCACCAACTGTGATGCCTTGCCCGAGCACCTCATCCAGGTCCACTTTAAATGGGATCAGAATGCTCATTTGGGTGATTTCTCATGGAGGAGATGACTTTAGCACCTTTTGAAAATGATTTTGATGTTTTGAAGTCGTCACCTTAAGTTATTTTTGTTGGAAAAATTTAAGGAAAGAAACCCATTTTGACTCCAATTTTATCCTAAAGGAAAAAAAGTACACTAGTCTTTGAAACCAAAGAGGATTCGGAGACTAGGTTTTCGGTTGCACTTAGCTTTTAATTTTAACCTTGATTTATAACATTTTTATGAGCAGTTTAAAGGATGAGATATAAAGATGCATGAGTAAGTAAATGAATGGACGAAAGCGATAAAATAAAGCAGTAAAGTAGTGAAAAGAGCAATAAAGTAAATTATTACAATTCAAAAATTCCAAAATAGGGAATATCAACTCTAGCCCTTATAGATTTTAGGTTGATCACACATTCCCTAAAGAATACATTCAACAGAGCAAAAATAAAAGCAATTAATTAAAGAAAAAATAGAAAAAAGATGGTTTTAATCTTTTTTGGATTTGAAGCTCTTATAAAGCTTGCCTGCGTATCCCGTCAAATGGGAATCAAAACCCATGCAATTCTTCCTTCTTAAGAAGGAGGGTTGATTTTATGCCTAATTTATCATGTTTTGATTCTTCATTTTGATTCTCTATCAAACTAAAGATAGGTTGACAACGAGTTGTTTATTTTGATGCTTTATCAAAATAGGAAAAGTTAGGAGATGATACCTTCTCCTTTGCTCTTTGGGGAGGTGGCGGACGGATTGCTCTTCCGGATCGGAGTTCCACCTTGGATTGATTGAAGCAAGGGAAGATGATCAGATTGTCTTTTATTTGACAATTCAAAAAGAAAACAAGCAAACCAACAGAGTGATTTTATATTGAAAACAATTTTGAGACTCCACACGTCTCGGGTTTGGTCATTCTTTAGCTCAAAAAGAACTAAAGAAAATGGGCTCCACACGCCCTAAAGAGTTAAAGAAATAAGGAAAATAGTTATATGATGGATAAGAGATGAAATCTAAGAAGAAAAATTCAACTTCAAGAGATTTCGGGGCCCCAAACTATGTTGGGGGGTCAAGTATTTATAGTAGAAGCTTGGAGGGTCAAATCCCATCATTTTTCAATGTGGGATTTGGAAAAAACTTGTTTGGAATGGAGCAAGGCAAGCTGGTGCCGTCGGAGGGGGGGGGGGGGGGGGTGGTGGTGCCGCCAGGGCTTTTGGAAGCATAGGGGCTCAAAGGGGGCAGCACTACACCATATGCTACTAGCTGCCGCATGTAACACCTCAGCTTAAACCTAACTTGAACCATAAAAGGGGAACTTAGGGGAAATTTTTTTCTTTAAATTGAACTTGTGAATGTTATGTGTTTATGCATGAAATTGATAGATATGCATTTTATATGATGTGTTTGAGTGGATAGAAGGGGTTTAAAAGCTGTTAGGAAGAAATCGGGTAAAAATGAGTTTTTGATGAACTGGGGGCGGTCATTTCACACTCCCTCGAGTTTTTATTGAATTAATAACATATTTGAAGGTAAAAAAGAATATTAGGACATGAAAATGATGATATTATGTTTAAATGAATAATTATTGGAGAATTAAACCCGGTAGAAAATAATCCTGGGCAAAGCTACTCGATTTGGGATTTCAATTGAACTAGGGGTAGTTTAGTATTTTCCTATGCATTATGGATTTATATAGTGTATTCAAGCCTATGGTATCATTGTAGGCTTATCTAAATCTAACCATTTGATGAAAAGATGAAGAAATGGATGGTTGGATAGCTAGGTTTCACCATTTCTATCATAATCTTGATGAATAAGATTATTCCATTAATTTTTAACTTGATTTTTCACACCTCTTCATCATCTTTAGCCAAAATCACCAACCAACTTTCTCTTTCTTCTCCACCAAAGTTTCGTCTACCATTGATGGAAGCCAAAGTTTGATGTTTTCTTTCATTTCTTGAATTAAACATGTTAATTTCATCATCCTAAACACAAATATATCCATAGATTCCAAGAAAAACCAAGAAAAAGTGATAAATCAATCCTTTGAAGTTTTGGAAGAACTATTGGAAAAGTAAGTGATTTTGTGATTCTTTTGGTTTAAATGTGTTCTTAAGAT
>CANXYC011977212.1:0-10853 GCA_948193065.1 Aleurites moluccanus | reverse complement strand
TGTGAGTATGAGACCACCTGTCTCGGGTTTCTCCAGAGGTCCGGTTAGACCAGTTCAGTCATCATCTTCTACAGTACCATTGTGTGCTCAGTGCCGGAGGAGGCATTTCGGGGTATGTCGGTTCAGAGCAGGGACATGCCTAGCTTTTTGAAGCTAAACTTACTAGAGTCCAGGGGAGATAGAGGAACAGATCCGGTTGACTTCTTGGAGGAGGAGAAGAAGGTAGTAAGGAGACTTCCTTGTTCAGAGTTGAGGGCTATTGAGCTAGTTTGGTTGTTGCTTAAAGGTAAAGCATGGACTTGGTTCTTGAGGCATATGGAGCCTAGGCTTTATGGAGAGCACCCACCCACCTGGGCAGAGTTCATACATAGTTTGATTGACGAGTTTATTACTGAGGGGGTGAGGACCCATAATTTGATTAGATTTGAGCAGCTTGAGCAGGGAGATAGATCTGTAGAGTAGTATGCTGAGGGGTTTATTTGATTGAGTAGGTATGCTGCTCACATTTTACCGACAGAGGCAGATCTAATTAGTAGATTTCGGAGGGGTTTGCATGCTGCATTGCATAATGCACTATTGGCTATAGAGTTTACTTCTTTGACTACAATGATAGATAAAGCTATGTAGATGGAGGGAAAATATAAGACTGAGAGAGCCAAGAGGGACTAGAAGAGGAAAAGGGGTCCCAGATCACAGGTTATGAGGGGGGAGAGCAGCTCCTATCCTAGGCAGGCAGAGCCAGTGCATAAATTTGAGCAGAGATCTCCAGCTAGTAGTTAGAGGAGGAGATTACAAAGCAGGGGACAACCAATGGTTCAGTCAGCGCCTGCTTACTCTCAAGGTTCTTCAAGGCCGGTTACACAGGCACCCAGCATTCCTACCTGTGGGTTTTGTGGTAGGAGATATGGAGGGGAGTGTTGGAGACGGACTGGTGCATGTTTTAGGTGTGGCCAGCAGGGTTATTATGTTAATACTTGTCCATTGAGGGCTGATTAGCAACCATCTGTCACAGTTTCACAGCCAGTGGTACAGGCGAGCAAGAATCTGGGTAGAGAGGCTATAGCTAGAGGTAGAGGCAGGGGAGGATAGGCTCCCAGTGGTAGTCAGGCTCAAGCTGGTAGGAGCCAGGGCAGAGTGTTTGCTGTCAACACCCAGGATGCCTAGAGATCAGACAATGTTGTCATAAGTACTATCTTGATTCAGAATGAGATTGTTAATACCTTATTCGATTCAGGTGCTACTCATTCTTTTGTGTCACCATATTTTGCACCTAAATTGAATAAGGAGAGGAGGTTATTAGATGTGCCATTGATGATTGCCACTCCTATGGGTATCAGTGTTGATGTTGATTATTACTATCCTGATTGCATTGTTGAGATTGATGATCATATTTTGCGTGTTGATTTGATTGAGTTGCCCGTATTAGAGTTGGATGTGATTTTGGGTATGGATTGGTTGACAAGACATCGGGCAGTTATAGGCTATTATCAGAAGAGGGTTAGATTTCAGCCTAAGGGGCAGCCAGAGTTTGAGTTTCAGGATGAGCTTCGGGAGTTCCGGGTTAACTTAATTTTTGCTATCCAGGCTAGGAGGATGATTGGGAAAGGTTGTTCAACCTATTTGGCACATGTAGTGGATGTACATAGATCTTCAGTATAGTTGGATCAGATACCGATGGTTCAGAAGTTTCCTGATGTATTTCCTGAGGAGTTGCCAAGATTGCCCCCCTGATAGGGAGATTGAGTTTGAGATAGAGGTGCATGCAGGCATAGACCGATATCTATTCCACCATACAGAATGGCTCCAGCTGAGTTGAAGGAATTGAAGATACAGTTATAGGAGCTATTAGATAGAGGGTTCATCAGATCGAGCAGTTCTCCTTGGGTTACACCGGTATTATTTGTGAGAAAGAAAGATAGCTCATTGAGGATGTGTATAGACTACAGACAACTGAACAAAGTCACAGTGAAGAATAAATATCCATTGCCACGGATAAATGATTTATGTGCTCAACTGCAAGGAGCTAGCCATTTTTCGAAGATAGATTTGAGGCTTGGGTATCATTAGTTGAAGATTAAGCAGAGTGATATACCCAAGACTGCTTTAAGGACCCGGTATGGGCATTATGAGTTTTTGGTGTTGCCATTTGGGTTGACAAATGCACCTGCAACTTTCATAGATCTGATGAACAGGGTGTTCAGGTCATATTGAGATAAGTTTGTCATTGTATTCATTGATGACATACTTATCTATTCCAGGAGTGAGGAGGAGCATGTGGAGCATCTGAGGATTGTATTGCAGACACTTTAGGAGCATCTGTTGTATGCTAAATTATCTAAGTGCCAATTCCGGTTGACCAAAGTGTGCTTCCTTGGTCATGTGATATGCAAGGATGGGATTAAGGTGGATCCTCAGAAGACAGAGGCGGGTGCTAATTGGCCATAGACTACCAGTGTTTCAGAGGTGCACAGTTTTCTAAGTATGGCTGGATATTATCGGAGGTTTGTGAAGGATTTCTCCCGGATTGCAGCTCCATTGACTAGACTATTGAGGAAATAGGAGCGGTATGTTTGGACAGATGAGTGTGACCGTAGCTTCCAATCTCTGAAGTATTATCTTACTAGTGCTCCGGTATTGGCATTACCAGTTGAGGGGGAGAAATTCACTGTATATTGTGATGCTTCTTGGATTGACCTAAGGTGTGTATTGATGCAGATTGGTAGGGTAATTGCTTATGCTTCTCGTTAGATAAAGAAGTATGAAGCAAATTA
Organism: Aleurites moluccanus; assembly: GCA_948193065.1. Taxonomy (NCBI): domain Eukaryota; kingdom Viridiplantae; phylum Streptophyta; class Magnoliopsida; order Malpighiales; family Euphorbiaceae; genus Aleurites; species Aleurites moluccanus. The sequence continues at coordinate 8,082 of CANXYC011977212.1, read as the reverse complement.
TCCGACTCATGATCTAGAGATGGCAACAGTGATATTTGCCTTGAAGTTTTGGAGACACAATTTATATGGATTGAAATGCAAGATATATATTGATCATAAGAGTCTACAGTATATATTTCAGTAGAAGGATTTGAATCTGAGGCAGCGTAGATGGGTAGAGCTTCTTAAAGATTATGACTGTGAGATTCTCTATCACCCAGGGAAGGCCAATGTAATAGCGGATGCTCTAAGCAGGAAATCGATGGGTAGTCTTGCTTATATTGTGATCGGCAGGAGGCCATTGATCTGAGAGATGAGGGAGTTGGCAGATTTGGGAGTAGAGTTGGATTTGTGATGAGCTACGAGATCGGATTATGCAAAAGGTACACTATATTGCATACAGTGTACATCCAGGGATTACCAAGATGTACCATGATATGAGGGATATGTATTGGTGGCCAAGGATGAAGAGAGATGTAGCTCAGTTTGTGTCCAAATGCTTAGCTTGTCAACAGGTTAAGTTCGAGCATCAGAAGCCATCAGGGCTACTTCAAGAGATTGAGTTGCTAGAGTGGAAATGTGAACAGGTGACCATGGATTTTATAGTTTGTCTACTGCGAACTTCGAGGGATTATGATTCTATTTGGGTGATTGTTGATCGGTTAACAAAGTCTACTCATTTTCTAGAGGTAAAGACCAACTATACGGCAGCTTAGTACATACAATTGTATATGGATAAAATTGTTCCTTTGGTGATTATATCAGACAGGGATACACAGTTTAAATCACAATTTTGGCAGAAATTTCAGGAGGCCATAGGTACCCAGTTATGGATTAGTACTACCTTCCATCCGCAGACTGATGGGCAGTCGGAGAGGACGATCCAAACTTTGGAGGATATGTTGAGGTTATATGTTTTGGATTTCAAAGGTAACCGAGATTATTATCTACCATTGATAGAGTTCTCCTACAACAACAGTTATCACTCTTCTAGTGGTATGGCTCCATTTGAAGTACTATATGGTAGGAAGTGCAGATCTCTAGTGTGTTGGGTGGAGCTGGGAGAGAAGCAGCTAGAGGGACCAGAGTTGATAAGAGAGACTATGGAAAAGGTTCCTATGATCAAAGAGCGGATGAGGACTACCTTCAGTAGGCAGAAGAGTTTTGTTGATCCGAAGAGGAAGGATGTACATTTTATAGTTGGTGATCATGTCTTTCTTAAGGTCTCATCGATGAGACGTGTTATGAGATTTGGGAAGAGGGGTAAGCTATCACCAAGATTTATAGGCCCATTTGAGATACTTGAGAGGATTGGTAGTGTGGCCTATAGATTGGCTCTTCCACCCAGTGTGAGCCACGTACATTCGGTTTTCCATATATTGATGCTGCGAAAGTATGTGTCCGATCCATCGCACATTTTGGAGGTTCAAGATATGGATCTCAGTGATGACTTATCTTTTGAGGAGCTACCTGTAGAGATTGTTGATCGACAGGTCAGAAAGCTTCGGAATCAAGAGATCCCGATGGTTAAAGTGCTTTGGAGGAACCAGTCTATGGAAGAGTGCACATGGGAGAGTGAACAGGAGATGCAGAGCAGATACCCATTCCTGTTTCAGCACTGAGGTATGTTTTTATTTACATTCAAGGACAAATTTATTTGTAGAGGATATAATGTAATACCCTAGAAAGTTATAACTCTCATGCATGAATTAATTCTCACAATGTGGTCCATTAGTCTTGAAATGATGGGAAATAATTTTAGAGACACAGTTAGAAAGCGAACTTGATACTTTTCCGAAAAGCGGCGGTGTCGGGAACACTGCCGAGAAATTAGCAGTCTGGTCAACGGAAGAATTTCTAAAGTTAATCTGGGGGTAAAAGATCATAATAATTTATGTTTAATTTTGGTAAAAATAAAAAAGTGAAAATCATTTAGGAATACTGAAAAAGTAACTAATAGCAAAATGGTAATTTTAAGGAAGTTAAAGGTGAATAGTAAAAATTGATCGATCGGGGTTGCAGAATGACTCCAAAACTATTTTTATAAATAAGTATAAATTAAAACAAGCTTATTGACTCTCTACTCTGATATAAAATTTAAGACAGAATTGATAGAATAAATTACAGAAGATTTTGGACCAAAGTGTAATGGATGAAAATTCGGAGATTTAGTTGTAATTGTGCATATTGATTTTTCTTTATATTTTTGCCTTAGCCATTTTAGCATTATTTTCCTTCTTCCTTTCACGGTGGCCGAACCACCATTTGATGCTTCTTCTTCATCTTTCTTCTTCATTTCTCCACCAAATCCTTAGAAATTTGATAAAAAAAGTTAAGTTCTCATCTAGCTTTCTCCATTTTAGCATTATTTTTCTTCTTCCGTTCATGGTGGCTGAACCACCATTTGATGCTTCTTCTTCATCTTTCTTCTTCATTTCTCCACCAAATCCTTAGAAATTTGATAGAAAAGTTAAGTTCTCATCTAGCTTTCTCCATTTCCATCTTCAATTTGTAGAAAAGAGTTAAGGATTACAAGGAATATCAACTTGAAGCATTCGGACAACTAGTGAACTTGAGGTAAGGAATTATTTTGTTGAGTTTTATTGATTATTCAGATGTTATTTACGTTTAATTAGATGGGTTTGAAGTCAATTTGTGTTAATTGATGCTATTGAATGGAAATCCCTAATTAGGTTGCTTAAATTGAAGTTGTATGAAATGAGTTTACGATTTAATATTTGTATTGGTTAATTGATGTTAGAATTAGATAATTGGATGTGAATGGATAAGTATTTGATGGTTTATTTTATGTAGAATTGTATTTGGAATCAAAGTGATATATATAGGCTATTTGGAGGATTCAGTTGAATTAGCTTGACAGTGAACTTGTCCAAGTGATTTGGAGGCTTAGGTGAGTTTACATTGCATCAAATAACATATATAATTGATTGAATTGTTGATTGGAATTCACCCTTGGAAAACCCTATTTGGCCGAACCCATATTTACTATTCATACCCTTGGATTTGTTTGGTTTTTCTTCGATTTTCTTTAGCCAAATTGATCTATTTTGATGATTGTTTAATTGTGTTTCTTGAGGCCTATACTTTGTTTGCCAACGTGACTTTGTATTGATTGAATTGGGCTAGTCAAATTTGCCCTAAAACCTAACCTGTTGGCTTTCTATTGTATGCCCACCAAGGGTTCGTTGAAATGACTAGTTCATTTGCCTTTAGCCTATTGGTTTGTATGCCATAGGCCTACCAATTGAATGCCATTGTCGCCAGCGACGTTGGCATGCCAATTGACCTTCCGTTTTCTGCTATCGAACCAACTTTGTTTTATGTCTTTCCTTATTGCTAAACCCTTTATCATCGATTGTATATTGTATACGATATTACCATTGATTATATTGATTACTGTACTGATTGATACCGAACTGACTGTTATTGGATTGACTGATATCTGGATGCCATTATTGCTTATGGTATCCCTCGTTATTGACCCTGAAATAGTTTGACAAAGCTACTGATCTGACATGGTAGTGGGGAAATACTGTCGGCGATGTGCACATTGTATTACTGATACCCTAGCTAGCAGGGGTTATGGTCCTGGCCATAGGGCCTGATCAGCCTTATGCTCATTGATATAGATATGATACTGGAGACCTTCATGGTCCATACTGATACGGATTACTGGAGATTGTATGATTTCTTTTCATACAGTCCATCACTTTATCTGTCTTTCATATGTTACTGAGCCTATATGATATATTCTTTGGCTTTACTGTACCTTGACATTGATACTGGACACTGTTATCCTATTAACTGATATCCTTGTTTATTTGATGCATATTGTTTATTGCGATGCATATAAATTCAATGAGTATTATCTATACTTATTTTTTACTTGTTTACCCATTTCAGGAGAGGAGTAGATTGCAGATTCCTGTCTTCTGTCATCCCGGGATATCTGCAGACGTTGATCTGATGTATAGTTTCTGGATTACTGTATTACTATTATTTTTGGTGTTCATTATCTAGCTACTCCATGGGTATGTATGGGTTATCTAGGAGATGAACATATGTATATATATATATTAATGATTTATTGAGTTATTTGATGATGCACGACATGATATAAGCTGTTACAGCCAATTACAGAATAAATTACAGAATGCATGATATAATAACAGAATGAATGGTAACTAATTAAAATGAATAATTACTTGAGGTTTATAGATGATGCATGTGATACTGGATTCTACGGGTGCCGGTTGCTATTGGCATCTCCCGTGACCTAGGACCGTCGCGGTCCGAAAAACTAAGTCGTGACATCAAAAGTCTTGGAATGATGGAAAATAATTTTAGAGACACAGTTAGAAAGCGAACTAGTTACTTTTCCAGAAAGCGGCAGTGTCGGGAACACTACCAAGAAATTAGTTGTCTGGTCAACAAAAGAATTTTTGAAGTTGACCAGGGAGTAAAAGATCACCATTATGCATGTGTAATTTTGATAAAAAGAAAGAAGTGAAAATCATTTAGGAACACTGAAAAAGTAACCAATGGCAAAATGGTAAATAAAAGGAAGTTTAAGGTGAATAATGGAAATTGATCCGTCAGAGTTACAAAATGACTTTAAAACTAATTTTATAAATAAGTATTAATTAAAATAAGCTTATTGACTCCCCATTTTGAAATCCAAATCCTGACAGAATTGTCATAATAAATTACAAAAGAAGTTGGGGTCAAAGTGTAACTAATGGAAGTTCGGGGATTAAGTTGTAATTTGCCAAATTAATTTTAATATATATTCCACTTTTAGACAAAAGCTATCATCTTCTTCCTTTTGGTTGTGGTGGCCGAACCTTATTCTTCCATTTCTCCCTCCATTTTTCTTCATTTCTCACAAAGTTTCTTTAAGAAAATTGATAGAAAATTTGAGTATTAACATAGTTCTATCTATCTTCATCATCAATTTGTAAGAAAAAGCAAAGGAAACCAAGGAAATTTTGGAAGAGCATTTCTGGTGGAACATCAAAGTTAAGGTAATCAATTAGTTTTGTTTAGTTTTATAGTTTATTTAGATGAGTTTGATGATGAATTAGATGGGTTTTATGGTTAATTGCATAATTGATGCAAATTGATAGAAATCCCTAAATTTCTAAACCTAATGGAAGTTGTTTAACTTAGCTTTTTGAATTAGTGTTAGATTATGTTAATTGATGTTATAATATATTAATTGGAAGTTAATAGATAACTAATTGATGATTGGTTTGGTGTAAAATTCAAGTTTTGACAAAGGTGTGCCTATTGGCTCATTTGGTGAAATTGGGTGGAATTGAATTTTCTAAAGCTATTTGGAAGTTTAGGTGAGTCTTATATGCATCCTTTAACATGTCTATTATGTTAAAATTGAAATTAGAAACCTTGTATGAAAACACATTAGTGGCCGAACCCTTTGTACTATTCACATTGCCTTATATTGCTTGATTTTTGCCTTGATTTCCATAGCCAATTTGAGCTCTTTTGATGTTATTTAATATTATTTCTTTGATGCCTATTGTATAATTGCCAATGTAGCTTGTTATTGGTTGAATTGGGCAAGTCAATTTTGCACCCTAACCTAACCTATTGGCTTGCCATTGTATGCCCACCAAGTGTTTGATAAAATGCCTAGTTCATCTTGTCTTTGGCCTATTGTTTATACTCCATAGGCCTATCATTTGAATGCCATTGTCACCAGCGACGTTGGCATGCCAATTGGCCTACCGTTTTCCTTTACTGAGCCAACTTTTGTTCCATGTCTTTGTTGAATACCAAACCATGTATCATTGTTCGTATTTCACCTATTACCATGCCATGCAACTTATTGATAATTGATTGATTGATATAGAGCTTATTGATATGGAGGATGCCATTGTTTCATAATGGTATCCATTGATATGTTGTTTCCTTATATTGATCCTAATGTGGCTTGACAAAGCTACCAATCCGACAGGGTAGTGGAAAAATACTATCGGCGATATGCACATTGTATTAGTGGTGCCCTAGCTAGGAGGGGTTATGGTCTTGGCCATAAGACCTGATCAGTCTTATGCTCATTGATATTAATATGCTATTGGAGACTATATGATCACATATGGTTCATACTGATTACTGGAGATTGTATGATTTCATACAGTCCATCCCTTTATCTGTCTTTCCATATGATACCGAGCCTATATTTTATTCCTTGGCTATTTTGTAACTTGATATTGATTCTATATATTGTATCTGACCTATTGGCACCATTGCTCCATTATTACCTACTGTTTATTTGTTGATGAATATGGATTCACTGAGTATCTTATATACTCACCATTTCTTTATTTAACCATTTTAGGAGAGGAATAGATTGCAGAATCCTGTCGTTTGTCATCCGCGGATTTTTGTTGACAGTCTGATGTATATATTGTGATTTTGTATTATTATTTTGATGTTCATAATCTAGCTACTCCATGGGTATGTATGGGTTAGCTAGGAAATGAATATGTATATACGTTTAATGATGATATTATGAGTTATATGATGGTTATATGATATGATGTATTGATTATCACAACCAATTGTAGTAAATGATAGAATAAATTACAGAATAACAGAATGGATAGTAACTAATTAAAATGGATAATATATTGTGGTTTGTAGATTGTGCATATGATACTGGGTTCTACGGGTACCTGTAATATCTGCCAATTTTGTTGTATTTTATTAAATTGTATGTTTGAGGAATTAATTAATTTCAAATATGAATGTTTGAAAATTCCAGAATTTCTGAATTGCAGCTGTAGGATTTTGTGATGATAATTAAATGATTTTAAAGAAATAATTTGATAAAGTGCAAAACATGAAAGTTTTGAATTTATGTCCTAGCTATAATTCTGTAAATTAGCTCGGTAAAATTCTGTGTGTGTGATGAGTTATGTCTATTTGAGCGAGACTGGTCTAGTTGAGTGGTTCTGCAGGAAGTTTGAGACTGTTTGAATTTATTAGGAATGACTGAGGCAGATTAAGCCAAAGGTGTAAACATGAAAAATGTTCCTTTGTGTGTTTTAATATTGGCTGTAAAATTTCAGAATTTTTGGATAAGTATATCTCAGTGGAGAGTGGATTTTATCAGGTCTGTTCGGTTGGTTTTTGGGGCAGTAAGTCTGGGTGAACTTTGGAGAGTCACTATAGTCTGTGTGTTGGTTTTAGTGATTTGAATTTTTATATGTTATGCCCCTGCAAGTCTATTTTAAATGGCAAAAAAAATTAGTAAGTTTGGACGTTTGTAGCTCTTTTGTGAGCTGGTCAAGTCTAAGCTGCTGAGGAAGAGTTTCAACTTAGTAGGATCTGGTTAAGGCAAGCCGACAAAATGCGAAGTGGCATTTTATGAGCTGGCAATGCGAAGTGGCAATTTTGGCAAAGTGACGAGGTGAGATTGCCGAAGTGGAAATTGGCGAAGAGGCATATGCGAGGTGGCATGTGCGAAGAGGATTTGGCGAAGAGGAAAGGCGAAGTGGTATTATGCAAAGAGGCATTATGCGAAGAGGCATTATGCGAAGAGGGAATGTGCGAAGTGGCAGTTTGCAAAGCAGAGTTTAGCGAAGAAGCGAAGTGGCTAATGCGAGGAAGAGTTCGCGAGGAGAGTTTGGCGAGGCAGCATATCCGAGGTGACATATACTAGCTAGAATAGAGAAGCGGCATTGCCGGATCAGTTTGGCGAGCTGAGAAGTGCGAGCTAGGAAATGCGAGGTGGGTTAGTGAGCTGGCAAGCGTATTTTCTGGGGTAGTGGTCTATTTAACCCCATCAACCCCAGTAGCATTTTCATGATTTTTCCTTCCTTCTTTCTTCGTTAAATTCAGTCTTATCTCATATTGGTCTCATTTTATTTTCTAAGGCATTAATACTCAAATTAATGCATTAGACTTCTAGATTATTATATATTAAGGCAGAAATCATCAGTTTAAGCAATGAATTTCAGAATTTTCAGTGTTGAGGAAAATAAGGTAAATTTTATTTTAAAGTTATTTTCCTTAGATTTATTTAAGTCTATGAGTTAGAATAATTAATATTGGGTA
>CANXYC011976876.1:0-32027 GCA_948193065.1 Aleurites moluccanus | reverse complement strand
TATATATATATATATATATATATATATATATATACTTTAATTCAGTTTAATTTTAATTGATTTTTCATATATTAAATTCATAATAAAGCCAAAAATAAAATTCAGTTTAATTATCTTTTTAAACTAATTCAAATCATACTAATAATAAATTAATAATTTTTAATTTAAATTGAATTAGATTAATTTAATTTGATCGGTTTAAATAATTTTTATGCATTCCAATAAAATATAAATGAATTAAATAAATTATAAATATAAATTTTCATCTTTATATATATATGTGGTTGAAAAATTTATATAATACAACGGTGATTCCAATTACATATTTTATTTTGAATGATAAATCAATAAAATAATGATATGTGGTATAATAATTAGAGGGTAAGTTTTCAATATTTAATAAAGTCATTAATAATTAAACCATATATCATTATTTCATTGATTTGTAATTCAAATAAAATATTAGTTAAAATTACCGTTGTAATATATATATATATCACTACAATTTTATAAAATTAAAAGGACTTGTATTCTTTTATCTCATCTCTACAATTCCTTAACTTTTTCTTAAATTTAAAGGAAAAAATCATATATAAATTAAATAAAAATTGATAAAAAAATAACAGATTTTGATATTTAAATAAAATTTAATCCATGTTTTTTATAAGAGATATATACCAATATCTATGTTATCAAATTTAAACTGATTAAATCAATTTAATTAAAAATTATATTAAAAATCCATTCGATTCGATAATTCCATCACAATAAATTTAAACTAAAAATTGACTTTTTTTTCTCTATATTATTGAGTATTGAACACTTAATTTCAAAGAGGTCAAACTTAGTTTTCAATCACATGAGTTTGATATTTATTAATATTAATTTTTTATTAATATTATATGATATCTAATAACAATTATCTTGTAAAATATTTACTTTAATTATATTCGATTTAACTTTTGATTCAACTTCAATTGAAAATTTATTCATTAATGATTCTCTGTCTTTATCAATTTGAAAGTCAAATAAATTTTAAAAATAATAATTAGGATGTTAATGAAAAAAAGAAATTTTAGTTAAACCCAATTTCGTTAGAGATCCTCAGACACATAACACTAGTCCAATGACCTTATGACTCAATTTGAGGATGTTGATTTTATCCGCTTCATTGGATATTCAATTCGATTCTATTTAACATATTTAATAAATGGAATTGAACAAATATTTTAATATGAGTTCGAATCAGAATTTGATCAAATATTAATAATAGTATGATTCGCTCTAAAATTGATATGATTACATATATTATGTTATTTTTATTTTTTAATATTATATTTATATTTAGTTTATAATTTTTTTTTTTAATTTTCATGTATTATTTATGAAAAATATAACTTATATTAAATGAATATATATAAATAAATAAATAAATATATACTTATAAGAAAATAACATTAAAAATAATATATATATTACTATTCGTGATGTGTAGCTCCATTATTCGTCTTGCCACGACTCAAAACGGAGCAATTTTTTATTTTTAAACATATTAAATTTATAATTTTATAAATTCTATCTATTATGAGTGATATCGATTCAGTTTAATTGATTTGAAAAATTATTATTAAATCAAATCAATTTTTTTATTTTTAAAAATTTTTAAATCAAATTAAACCATCATTATAGTTAAATTATCGATTTAAATTTTGATTTAATTCGGTTTAATCATCTTCTGTTTATCAATTTCAAATCAAAAATATTTTTTTATAAATCGTTATTATTTTATTATAAATTTAAAAAAAAAATCAATAAAATATCAATGATAAAAATTTCAAAATAATTTAATATACAATACAAAATTTATCTATTCTATTAATTAACACTCCCAAAAATTATATTTTTCTCAATAATTAAATTTTATTTATTTATTTTCATGAATGGTATTTTTTTTAAATTTTAAATTAATATTAAGTTAAAAAATATGTGATTGTATATGAAATAAAATTAAATATATTTAATTATAATAATAATAAAAAATAATATATATAATATATTTTTTCGGTTCAATTCAATTTAAAATTAATAAAATATATTTAAATTATAAATCAAATCAAAATTTTAATTTATTTTATTTTTTAACTCAAATCAAATTAAATAATTTATAAAATTATTAATTTTAATTTAATTTAATCAATTTAATTCAATTTTATCATTTCCAACCCTACCATCCATTGACATCTCCAATCCAATATTCGTCCATAAATAGACATCTCCAAACCAATATTCGTTATAGATGCCTCGGGCGCGATCAACTTTCCCACCTTGACTAACAGTTGGGAATTGGATTTTGTCCATTGCAGGAGGCTACACTGTTTGGCCCATTTAAAATTGATTGCAACAGAACTTCAGAGTCCACGCTGATTCAAGAGAGGCCCAACCTAATTCTCATTACTCATTAGTCATCACAAAAACGAAATATCCAGTGGGCATTTTAGGTGCTACTGACTAGTAGCGGTGAGATCGCGAGGATGTGGTGTTCTTTGTCAGCCAAATATCCAGTACTAACAGTGGCTGATTATGGTGCCGGCCAAAGTAAAGATAGAACTTTTATTCGCACCTCTTCGTACTTATCTGTTGCAAGAGTAAAGAATGGAAGAAGATTCAATTCCGATTTAAATTTTAGAAGCCTTTGCTGCAAATGTCAGCTGGTAGATATTGCCCCTGCAACCTCCGCTGCGTACGGATTCCTGCTCCTCTCCGGAGGCATCTTCGCCTGTAAAATCTTCTTTTTCCTTAATTTACTCTTTCTTTCAGTTATCATTCAATTTGATTCCCCCTCGATGCTCATTATGTCCAACAAACAATTACATAATTTGCATTTTTTGAATGCAGTCACCAAGTCAAGAAGCAAGGGGTCACTGTTTGGGGGATTCACAGGGGCCGCACTCATGGCTACGGTAACTCTATTATGAATTTATATGTATTTTTTTTTATCCTTTTTTCTGTTCTTTTATTTTCTAAATGTACATATTGTTACTCAAGTTGATAAAGAAAATCTGGAAATCTTATTAAGAAAGCGAAAAATCTGAGGACCCTCAGATCCTACGTATTTTAACAGGCTGCTTGTGTTCATTTGGCATTTTGGGGTGCTGATTTTGCATGGGTAATAACAATAAACAATGGAGAAATGCATTTCAATTTTGTTGGCAAGATCTATCTTCCATCTTTGAAAAAGGAAAAAATAAAAAAGAAACTTATTGATCTATCTTTTATGTCCTTGTAACTATGAACGTCTTTCTTTTAAGAACAAAATTCAATCTCAATTTTTTGATGCATTAAAAGTGCCACTACTTGGTAAATTTTGACAACTTGAAACACTGGAATATCAGCTTTTTGACTTGCCAATAACTTTTATCAAGTAGTTATATAGTATCTTATGAACTTTCAATTCTAAGCTGAATGAGATTAACATATTCTCACTTTATATTATAAATTATTCATATCTTTGGCTTGTTCTTCATAAAAAGTTGTGGATAAATGATGTAATTGATGGATAACCATTAGGTAGATAGAGAAAGCAAGAGTAACAGACAAACTGAACTAGGCTTCTCTCTCACTTAGCCTTATATGTTGGGAATAAATGATGTTTTACTATTTAACTTGGGTAAAGCTTTTGGTGTGGAGGCTGGTTTTATGTGAGTTTTACATGTTTGAAGCTAAGGCCAAAACCAGATATTCAGTTTTAACACTTCTCTAACCTGCAACCATACCTTAGTTGTAAACTGCTAATTTTGAGGGTGATTTGCTTGTGCCTATCGGGTTCACTGTCTGTTATCCACCTCATCAAGTTGTGAGGGTATACAGTTGCAATATGAATTTATGAATGTTGGTGGTCTTGATTTCTAAATGCAGGATGCACATGGCAACGGAACATATAATCTCAAAACTTCATTCTTGTAAAATAGAGTTTTTCTATGCCAGTCCAGAATGTTGATAAATATTTTCATCTTTTCGATATAGGCTTACTTTTTGATGCAAGGACAGGAGACAAAAGCTATTGGTGATGCCGTTGGCTTTGGATCTGCTTTCCTTTTCTCCTCTGTATTTGGTACGTCTTTCTTATGTTTATGTTTTATGCATGCATTATATCCTAGGGAATACTTGCAACCTGAAGTTTGATGCATTTTAATCATAGATTTGAATTCTAGGCACAGCTGCAATCACAAATTCACAATTAGGGCTGTGATGCAAAATTGGTATCATTTCAGGAGTAACATAATGCTTGCAATTTGTTATTTTTTTATGCAAGTATTTTAAGGAAATTCATACTTAAAAAAGCTCTGGTCATATTTTGCGTTCATATTTTGCATTCATTACCTATTATTCAAGTTCAAAGCAAACAATATGACTATAAGTATAACTTTATCATGTGACCATCAAAAGGAATGTTATAGATTTTAACAAGAATTTTCAAGTATAACAAGAAAGAATTAAAACATTTAAAAACAAAAAAACTTGAATGGAGTCCTCTGAGCCAGTTTCAACTTTTAGCAAGTCTAATTAAGTTGGATCTTTGAACGAGTAGAATACTCAAGTCTTGTTTACAATTAACTACATGTAAGAAACATAAAAGAAATGCATAAAAAACTTGCACGAAGATTTTATTTTTTTTTAAATTTTTTTTATGAAGATGTTTTATGTAACAACATGAATGGACATCATGGCCATTACTTATGCATTCTAAAAACCTCCTTTAAATAACAGAGGCAATGGCAACGGAAGGAAAAAAATCTTTTAAAAACCTTAATGAATTGTAAAGGCTGATACTAAATACCACACTTCTATTTCTCATTTTTTTTTTCTTTTCTACAATTTTTTTAGGTATACGTTTGGCAGCTACTCAAAAATTGACTCCTGCAGGCCCTTTATTGGGTTTGTCTCTCTGTGTGATGGTTGTGTTTATTTCATCATACTTTCAAGATAGTCTTTGATTGTTTACCTTGTTAATTCGACTAATTGCTAATGTTTTTTTAAATAAATTCCTTTTCTGAATTAATGTACCACTAGCTTCTTTCAAAAACAATTTGTTTGTGTATTTTTAATGAAATTTAATTCCTTGAGTCAGCAAGCGTTACTCGGGCTCCACACATGATGAAGTTGCACTTTTGATCAAATACCAAAGATCTATGCTGATCCATTAATGCGTCTGTCTCTCTCTAATGAAGTTTTGATAGCAATCTTCTTTTTCTTACAACTATTTTTCTGATCCAAATTTACAGCTTACCCCTGGTAGGTGTAAGATTTTTCTTACTTGGTGCTACATTCCAAAGCTCAAAACTCTTGTCATCGTGGTTAAGTTTGACACTTGAAATTGATAGCTTTTCTCGGTGTAAGTTCCTAAAGTTAAGGCCAACAACAGGAGTACCTAAGATTACATAAAATAGCTTGGCCAATTCGATCCACAGACCCAAAAAAAAAAAAAAAAATGTGAATAAAATAGTAGGTTTAAGTTCAATTTTGATTATTCAACTTATTGCTCGATTTCAATGGTGCTCATAAGTTTAGTATAGCGCTAAATGTATATCCAACTTGAGATTAGACTCTGAGATTGAATCCTTCCAATATGGAAAAAAAAAGGCCATTTGAGTTTTAATTGTAATAACAAAGTTTTTTAGATGATCAAATAAAGTCACTTAACTTTCATTTAATTGAGTAAGGTATAATTTTAGTTAATGTACTATTATCAATGAAAATATAAAATTCTGAAGACTAAAATATTTAATAATATTATAATTGAAGAATTAAAGTGCAATTAAAATTTAAAATTTTAGATAATAAACTGTTAGGGCATCTCATAAAAATTTAAAATGTCAAGGATTAATGTATAATGAAATATTTATAATTTTGTAGTAAGTACTAAAATTGTTGACAAATCTAAGAGGTCAAACTGACTAATTTGAGAATATCAGAAATGGAAGTACACAATGAGCCAAATTTTAGAGGCATTTTAATAATTTCTTTAATAAAAACAGCGTCTTTCCAGTTCTCACTCATTGGTTGCATCTTAAAAGCTACCAAAACCTTGGCCCTCTTGTTTCCAAAAATTAACTATACAAAATTGCCAATGCAAAATTTCGCGTGTTCATGATCAGACCATTACTCACCATTTATGCTGTCACTAGTTAATCTCACAAGTTGACCTTCGTATTTCTTTCTATTCAAGTTGTTTCTATAATGGCCCCCCTAATTCAAAGTTTGAGATGTACTGCTGTCTTTTGGAAGGGCAAATTTAAGTATTAGTCTCCCTGAGCGCGCGCGCACACTCTTTTGTTTTTCCAATCGTTTATACATGGACCAGCGATGATAAGACAATGGCTGGGTTAAAATACCATTAAACATTCACAGTGAATTCCACTTGTATAAGTACATTATTCCTTTTATGGAATATGGAGAATTTGGGAATTCTTATTAATTTGATGTAGTACAAGGAACATGAATGTTTGGGTGCATTTCAACTCTTTCAATTATCTGTTTACAATAACCTCATGTGCTAACTTTTGTGGAAGGAATGTGAGTAAGCTATCCCGTGGTTTGCATTACATTAGGAGCTGCAATTTATTTTCTCAAAGCTCAAGTGCTTGAATTGGCCAAAGATAAGTAGAAAACGCAGGAAAACGTGTCTTCTTCAAATGCTGTGGTTATGTCCTTGTCAAATTAAACCATTTAATTTGAAGTAGACAGAACCTTCTAGTCACACACTTTACTGTTGGTATTGCTTGGTTCATGATTATGGTTGGCATTGACGAATAAATTTGTCCGCTGCCTTGAAAATTAAGCGAAAAAGGAATGGAAAAGAAGAGGGCTTCATCTTGAGAATGATGAGGCGTATCTGCCACTCAATCACAGTTAAAATTTCTACCACATAAAATTCCATTAAAGCTTATTTTAAAGAATTGGGTACTCGATGGTCAAACCACTCTGGCGTTCCCACATGCAATCATCAAAGTGCAATTCACAAAAGCTTTTGGACCTAGGCATTTCCGATCTTAAATAATGTAGAGTAAAGGAGAGAATATGGAGAATTTTGCCACAAATGCTTTTTGTATTAATAAATAAAATATAATATAGGGTTCTTTTTCTTTTGTTTAGGAGGGGAAGTCGGGTTTTGTCTGTTTCCTGTAATATGGTATCATTAAAATAAAATATAGGGAGCGTTTGGTTCCGAAATGTCAAATTGAAATTTTGTCAAAAATAACTTGATTAAAAAAAATATAATTTAGAGGAGTCAAAGTATATTTTTAATTAGATATCAAATAAATACTTTTATAACAAGTATGAAAAGAGATTTTGTATCTTGAATTTCAACTGTGACTAAACCACAAATCAAAATGGAAAACAAAAAAGGGGTTAAAGGAGAGGTGGTGATTTTGTTGAGTTTCAACATTCATCATTATACCCCGAAAAGAATTTCCACTAGCTTTTTGTCCACAACTGCTCTGTGTTGGAAGTTGAGACATCCACTTCTTCTATACAATCTTATTTGCTATCAAAATATCCAATTACTGGGCAAAATAAGCAGAGACTGATATAGCATCGCCACAGTGATGCACACAGTTTGTTATGTTATGGATTAAGGTGTAGACAGGAAGAATATACTTGTTTGATATGGCTAAGTTAGCAAATTAAAGCACAGCAATCGAGAAAACTAAGGATGTTGAAGTCACGTATTCTGTAATTATGCCAAGTTAACAGACGTACGTTGTACATAATACTTTAAAAAGAAACAATTGGGAGTGGCATTGGAATCTTGAAACAATATAGAATTGGAAGTAACATCAAGAGGCATGAGCTCCACTCGAATTTCTCTGGAAAGGGTGACTTCTTGATACCATCTAATAATCATTGCTAAAAGAAATTAGTGCTTTGTTGTAAACTAATAATAGTTAATTGTTAGTGTTTCTATTTTATTTTCTTTATTATATTCATCTTATGCCCATTTCCTTCATAAAGTAGAGATGCAAAAATTTTTAAACTGTAGTAATGGTAATGGGATGAAAGACGATTCGCTCCACATGATCATGGAGTCATTCACTACCACGTTTGTGTTTTTAATTGATATCCAAAAACTATGCCAACTTAATGAGTATGCTTCCCGCAAAATCTGCAAAGTTTTTTAATTATGGTCTTGCTAAATTTTTCTTATCACTGCATAATTCATAATTTGTGGATTTCAATATGAAGAACATTAATGGTTTAGAAATGAGCATAGAAAGATTAATGATATTCATGAAATTAAGTCATGGAGATAAAAAAATTTAAAAAATAAATTCATAAAGTAGAGGTTCAATTTTAATCAAAGTCAACGTATTTGTAATTTATAATAATAAGATAATTACACCTGTAATTTGGAAATAATCACGATTTAAAATATCCTCTTTATTTAATATTTATACTATAAAATAATACGTTTATTTGACT
Organism: Aleurites moluccanus; assembly: GCA_948193065.1. Lineage (NCBI taxonomy): Eukaryota > Viridiplantae > Streptophyta > Magnoliopsida > Malpighiales > Euphorbiaceae > Aleurites > Aleurites moluccanus. Next base: position 23,546 of record CANXYC011976876.1, on the reverse strand, counting down.
TTTCAAAATCCCGATACAGAAACCAAGTTTTGCACTTGGACAATAATGTCGTGTAGTTTCTGAGAGAGTGTGGCAAAAATATATCATATTTTTAGGGGGAAAAAAAATACTTGTTTTTCACTATTTGTATATACAATTTTCAATTTTAGAGTCCTAAAATAATTTATTGCACCACGGAGCTAGTTTTTTACTTCTAAATTATTCTTAAGAGTCATATGTGTCAGGATTTAAAATCTTAAATTCCATATAGTAATAAAATCTTTATTTCTTATAAGATAATATTAGGTGGAAGTGAATATTCGATAAATTTATTTTAAATTAAATAAAATTTTAAAAAAATTAAATAAAATAAATTTAAAATTTAAAAAATTCGAGTCGAACCGATTTATATAACTTATCAAATTGAATTGAATAAATATTTTTATAAAACTAATTAAATTAAATTGAATAGATATATTTTAGTTTAATAATTCAATTATTTTAGTTTAATAATTCAATTTTTTAATAATATACATATATAATTTGGACGGTTGGATTATTTATCCTTGAATTGTCTTTTCTATTGAACCCCTCACATAAATAATTTCTCTTATTATATTCATAAAATTTGACATTGTTTTTTTAGTAAGCTGTGGAAGACAATGTCCATCAATCTCACCTCTCATAGCAAAGCTTTGTAATAATTGTTTTTTATCCTTCACTCGCTTTCTTTGAAGTATCATATTTCATTATATTGATATCTTGGCATAGAGCACTATTATTAACTAAAAACGGAGTGCTTGAATGATCTGTTTTTAATTAGTGCTTGAATGATCTGTTTTTAATTATCAGATACAGGAACAACAAAACTAGTATGTAAGTTTAAAAAAAAAAAAAAAGAGTATTATTCTATGTTTCTAAGGAATATATATAGGATGTGTGTATTTGATGATATTGATGAGCAAAGAAAAAAGAAAAAGAAAAGAAATGAACGGACAAAGTTGTAGCGACTACCAACATCCAATCAAACATGTCTGGAAGTGTTAAAAAAAATTGTGGGGTGAAGGAAAACGGTGCAAGGAGAGATTTTTCAAGTGGGATTAAACAAAAATAGAAAAAAGTACATTTCTTAGAATAAGGCAATGAGAGACGAATTAAAGGAAAGTAAAAAAACCTAAATAATTAAAATAAAAATGGGTGGTTGAGACTAAAGTAAAAGTGCAGCACATATTTGCATATGCAATTATGAAAATTCATACTTTTAATATTTAAATACCCACTAATGATATATGATATGAGTAATAGAATCTGGTTTTATTTTTTTTTTTTTATGTTAAAAAAAAAATACTTAAATTTATTGATGAATTTATAGGTAATTATATTAATTTAAAATTTTTATTTTGTTTGATATCTTATTTTTTATTTTATGTATTTTTTATATATTATATTATTTATAAAAATATTTAAAAAATAATAATATGAATCACATAAAATGAGATATAGAATTCAGACCCTAATTATATGGGGTCATGTTCGTGTTTAAGAAGGAGAAATTAAGAGAAATTTCTCTTTAAACAGGGGGTAGAGATGCATTGGTAAAGTTGACTTAAATAACTTGTATTTGTTTGGTATTTTGAATGATTCATTATTGAGGAGAGAATACCTTGTTTAATACATGATTGGGCAGCTGGTGGTGCGAATTAATAAATTAATTTATAAGGAGACGAAAAAGATGGAGTGACAGAGCATGTAGAAGCTTTAGCGTTGACAGGCGTGGTGCCTACTTGAGTCGATCATGTGCTCATATACTAAGATCATTCGGCAGATATGGTGCCTGTGAGGAGCACAAATGAATTGGTTCAAAGTAACTCTAACATAATATATATGTGTAAGAAAAGCTGTTGGGATGATGGAATGGGCATTGACTTTTCCTCGAAACAAGACATGATAATGTAGTCGAAGGCCTCGTTTTATGTTATATAAACGATTGATTCATTTAATGTTTTGGCACACACTCTCACTTGCCTCACCTTCTCTCTCCTTCACCCTTTTAACTATTTCAATCAGTTTTCTTCTCCATCTCTTCAAAACTCATTCAAATGCTTCTCTCTACTTTGTAATTCAATTATTTATTTTATTTTCTCCAATCTGGACCGATCATCCTTTTTAATTCTTCCTTAACCACACCTCTATAAAAACTTTTCCATTATGTAAATTTTTAGCATTTCAATCCTCCTATCCTATAAACCCCCCCCCCCCCCCCAAAAAATATATATATATATATATATATATATATATATCAATTTTATCTCCCCCCCCCCCAAAAAAAAAAAAAAATATATATATATATATATATATCAATTTTATCTATGCAAAGAATAGTTACATCCTTCTCTTTTTCCTCTAGTCTATAACCTGGCTTGTTTCATTTCTTCTATTCCTTAGCTGCACATTTATAAAAGCCTAGAAAGCATGTAAGTTTCATCCTTGATAATTTCTTAGCCCAAATCTCAAAAAATTATTAAAAAAAAAAAAAAAAAATTATATTACACCCTAGGCTTTAGCGGTCCTGGAGAAGAAAAAGATCATCTTGTAACTAAACCATTAAAAAAACCGCCAAATCATGTAATATACATCTTCCGATTCCTATAGCTACCATCTTATACATTAAAAAAAAAAAAAAAAAATCTTTCTGTTTTATTTGATTATTATAGAAAAAAAAAAGAAAAAGAAAAGCAATGCCGGAATCCGAGGCAGGGACACCAGCAGCGTCAGCACCGGCGACGCCAGGGACGCCTGGAGGGCCGCTGTTTTCTTCGCTGAGGGTAGATTCACTGTCCTATGAACGCAAATCAATGCCAAGATGTAAGTGCTTGCCAGTTAATGCCCCAACCTGGGGTCAACCCCACACGTGCTTCACGGACTTCCCAGCTCCTGACGTATCTCTCACCCGCAAGGTATCTCTCCTTACTTTCAGTCTGAAATTAAATTAAATGAAATGGCTAACTTAATTATCTCATATAGTATGTGGTTCAATTTTGTTGGAATATTTCCTTGTTTTCTTTGCAATAAAAGTGGAGTCTAATTCTCACATAATATAAACATTTCATGATCCATCTAATACTTGTAATCTACAAGGCTAAATGCTATGAACTTATCAGATTAATTCGCTTATTTTTTGCTAATTCCAAATATTTAGTCAAAAAAGGTTGTGAAATACTCTATGAACATCCATTTTTATATTGTTTTATTAGCAATACTTTACATACTGAAGTTCGTGTTATAGAGTGTATTTTTTCTTTTAAAATTATTGAAGCATGCTTTAACAATTGGATGACCAAGCAAAAAAGGTCAATTATTAATTTCAGAGCCAATAGAAATCATACCACCGCTAAAAAATATCAAAAAAAAAAAAAAAAAGAAATCATCTCACCTACCCTATTTGATTATGTTCGGGCAGTTTGTTAATTATTAGCACTTCCTGGTCAGAAGATAATATTTCTTCTGCTCTCTCGCGGTTTGGCGTGGACGGCATACTCTTAAATGAGGTCATCATATGTAGCAAAATATTATTGTTTTGAGTTGATTGATTGAAGCAAAAATTATGAATTTTTGTTTACAAATGAGTTAGGTAAGTCATAAAAAACCCAATAATTTCTATGACTAGTGATTAACTATATATAATGAGGAGATAAACGACGAAATTTTAAAAGAAAAGATTAATTTTCCTTTGATCGAAATATTTCCTATAATTTATTAAAAAAATAACCATATAGTTGGCCACTATATATATATATATGTTTTAGAATGAATTCCATAGAGGTCAATTACCATTGCCTAAATTGAATTTTCTGTTAACTACATTTAAAAAAAAAAATCAAAATTAAAAATTAAAAAAACAGACTCTCTGAACTGCAAGCTGCTAGCTAGTTGACATGTTTGACTAAATTGATCTTATTATATATAGAGGGAGCAGGAACCCATAGTTTTACAATTTCATTAGGAAATTAATATATATATATACATTTTTTTGCAAATTAAGGAATAAATTAATTGATCAAACCACAGCATATGCATATTAATCAACCAGATTAATTGATATTTGGAATAATAATTAAGCAGTTTGTTGTGTGGATGTATTGGTGTGAAGCTTGGAGCAGAATTCGTGGGAACATTCATCCTGATATTTGCAGCAACAGCTGGACCCATAGTGAACCAAAAGTACAATGGAGTGGAGTCCTTGATTGGGAATGCAGCATGTGCAGGGCTAGCAGTGATGATAATAATTCTATCCACTGGACACATATCGGGAGCTCACTTGAACCCATCGCTCACCATTGCCTTTGCAGCTCTCCGTCACTTTCCCTGGGTGCAAGTGCCCGCCTACATAGCTGCCCAAGTTTCAGCATCCATTTGTGCATCTTTCGCTCTCAAGGGAGTGTTCCATCCTTTCATGTCTGGTGGAGTTACTGTTCCATCTGTAAGCACTGGACAAGCTTTCGCTCTCGAGTTTCTCATCACTTTTAATCTCTTATTTGTCGTCACAGCCGTTGCCACTGATACTCGAGCTGTACGTTTTCTTATTGCACTTATATATTAGATATGTATATATGGATCCACTTGTGTGCAAAAGCATATAACATTTGCTCTCTCTCTCTCTCTCTCTCTCTCTTAGGTGGGAGAGCTAGCAGGCATAGCAGTTGGAGCAACTGTTATGCTCAACATTCTTGTTGCAGGGTGAGTTAAACTTGCTCTCTTCGTTTTTTTTCCTTTATAATTATTTTGACTATATTAGATGTATATACTTGATAATGATACAGAAAAGAATGAACAAAAAAGTAAGTAACAGAATTGACTATATTAACGATGAAATAGAAATGCTAAATGTATTTTCATTAATAAAAGAATTGAACATAAAAGGAATTTATATTCACAAATTATTTAGATAGATAATGTGAGAATATATGCATAATAATACAGGAAAATTGATAGGCGCAATTGTAACCGAAAGGTTGTATGCACTATCAATAATTGATGTTAGCAAGTTGTCATGTTTCTGTAGAACGTGAAACGTCCAAGGCTCAAGAACAGCATATACCTAGTTGTATTATTGTTGACGAATAGCTATGTAGTTTGGTAATAAAAGACACATGGTACTACAGTTTTTCCACAACAAACAAATAGGCGTCAAGATTCCATAAATAATAATGAAAATTAGGAAAATAATCGTAAGGTTTTCACTTTCGACGTGGCAGGCCATCAAGTGGTGGTTCAATGAATCCAGTGAGGACTCTAGGTCCTGCGGTAGCAGCAGGAAATTATAAAGCATTGTGGATCTACTTTGTGGCACCCACACTTGGAGCTATCGCTGGCGCTGGTACATACACTCTTGTGAAGCTCACAGAGGACGAAGCGGATCCACCTCGCCAAGTCAGAAGCTTCCGTCGCTAGTATATTTCAGTATGCCTGCAGCCATAATGAAGTAGTGTGTGACATAATAATATCAATGAATGGTGTTGAAATAAAAGGCGCGATGTGACTCTAAGTCCACGCCTACAGTGTGATACAATAAAGTTGCAAAAGAAGTGGTGTTTATCCTCTCCACTCATCTGATGCTCGATCTCTCTTGTGAGCTTAGACGAAATTTGGCTTTTTATGGTTTAATTTCCGTTGTTTTATATGTTGCTTGCTATGTCTATATGTGATATTGATAACGTTAACATTCAATAATGTGTGGTTTTATTATTACTTTTATACTCTTCTGATGGTAAGCTTTCTGTATCACCACGAACAATTTTTCATATTTGAGGCTGAACCCAACTCAATTTTATTAATCTATAAGAGAATTTAGGTATATTCACCACAAAAACTCAAGATAACAAAATTCAGATTTCATCCTAATCTAAGGAAATTAGAACTGTAATAGAACTTATGAAAGTTTTAATCCACCTACACAATTAATGTTGATCTTATATTTATATGTTTAGATGTAGATCCCCAAAATTTATAATCAAAACTGTATTTGTAACCATCTCCACAATTCCTATCCAAATACTAACTACAAATCCTATTATTATTATTTAGAATTTTCTAAAGATACAAATAATTTATAATGAGTCCTCTACATAAATTTGGCCAAATTAGGCTAAAATATTAAACCATAATAAGGACTACAATATGCAGATTTAATAGATATTGTGCATTAGCCGGATGTTGATTTAATTTTTTTTTTATTGATTTGTATTGAAAAATAATTTAATAATATATATATATATAAATTATTGATATATAAATTTCTTATTTTAAATCTACTTATTTTGTCCTTTAAAAATATTTTATATTTTATTTTAGTATTAACCTAACATGATTACTTTTATGTGTAAGTTTTTTATAGTTGCTTTTTCTTGCTTACTATTACTACAATATATATAAGTTTTTTACTTAAATAAATACTTCTTCCATTTTAAATTGATAATCCATTTTATTTTTATATACAAACTAAAAAAAAAATAGTTTATAGCATATAAATTTTCTAAAATAGACCTACATTTTTAGTAATATCATATTAATTTTTTACATTTTGCACAACAAGAAAGATCAGTATACACAAAATCTTAGAAGAGAATTACATATATGTGTAAAGAGGATATCAACGTCTTTACACTTGGCAAAATAATGGACATATTCATTATAAAATTTTGAAATACTAATTAATGATTGTTTTAATATAAAAAAAATAATTGCCCTAAGAGTAGCTAAGAATTTTCTTTATTTAGTATGTATTCATCAATTACACATCTAATGAATACAAATAATAAAATATAATATAACAGTTTTCCTTATGGAATGAATGAAAAAGGAAGGGTGTTCTATCAATTTGGAACAGATTGAGTTATTAGCTTTTCCTTTCCCATTTTACTCATTTATGATTTCCTTTAAAAAGTGATATAACATCCGATCATTCCCTTATATAAGAACATGAAGGCTGTTAATAGTCATTTGTGATTTCTAATGAAATGATGGGTGAACGTAACTATAAATGATATATAAATCGTTTTGATTAAGCAATTGATCAATAATATTTTAAATAAATTTAGGCAAATTTTAATCATTGTTGATGCATGATTAGGAGAATAAGAAGAAATTCAATAGAAATCTTATATTAATTAAATGGTTTTATGTTTTGTGTTTTCTTTTTTCTTTAAATGTAATATTTTAAATGTAATATAATGTATAAATATGTTGGTATTTTTTTTTTTTTGGCATATCTCTTTATAGCATCCAAATAAATCATATCATAATACAGAAGGGTTGAAGCACTAGAACCTGATATTTTTTTTTACCAATGCAAGCCATGTTATCGCCCTAAAATAACCCGTTTTCTATTGATAAAAAAATTGCCTTGCAAATTCTTTCTCCTTTTGGCAAACTATATATATATATATATATTAGAAGTTAAGGATTATAAAAGAAAGATGTTTTTAAGTGAAAAAAAATGATATTCAAATAATTACAACTCAAATATTTAAGCTTCAAATTCATACTTTGTTTTTAGAATTTATTATGCTATAAATTTATATCTTTTGTATTCATTTGTAAGATGTATTGAACTTAATTTCAGTCTTTATATTAGTTTTATTGTGAGTTTTAAGAAATATTAAACCTTAAAAGTTTTTTCTATTTTTTTTAGTGTGGTGTGAAATTAGAGGTCAAAATCTCGAAAATTTATTGTTGAGTAAAATCTTGAAAGTTTATTGTACGGGTAAAGTTTTAAATCAACTAGTGAATTGTAAGTGTTCGAAACAATCCGAAATAGTGGAACCCTAACTCATGAAATTGGAAGAAATAGACATAGAAGAAAAGTTTAATTCGAACCATTATAAGAATTGGCTAAGTTTTCATATTCTTTATCTCTTTTAATTTATATTTTGCTATATTTGTTATAGAATATATTACTTAGAGTGTAAAATAACATTAGAAATTTAAATTTTTATTCACCCCTATCGTCATATAAAGTTTAATAAAATTAAATTGAGATTTAGTGAGAACACATACGTTACAAAAACAAAAGTATAATAAAATATTTATAAATTAATATTCGATAAATTAATAATTTCTATTATATAATAATTTTCTTCGGTCCCGACTTAAATCAGTGTACTAAATTAATAATTTTAATAAATTAATAAGATAATATTTTTTTAAAAATCTTTACATAATTATATTGTCCCATTTACATTATAAATTAATAATTTACTAATATTATATATATAATAGATTATGATATTTTATTGAAATATGTGTTTATAATTATTTATTTTTTCTTAAAATTTAAATCTAATTGGATTTCATTTTTAATTTTTCTTATTACATATAAAAGTTCTGTAATTTAACTCTCGAATTGCAAAAAAAAAAATATAAAATGTGTTTGATTCTTTAATATTGTTGATATTTTGAGTGCATTATCATCTCTAATTTCGCTTGAGTGTGTTTAATATTATATTTTGACTAATATTCAAGTGAAATCTGTTAGAAATTCATTACTATAATTCTTTTTGAAAGCATGTGGAATGCTTTTTACTATATTTCTATATTATTTTATGCATATTATTTATTATAATTAATTTTTAAACACCTTTTAAATGAGAAACCATTATAACTATGAAATAATTAAGTGATTTTTTGAAGTGATTTATGTGAAAACTATTTTAAATTTAAATAATTATACTCACATATTTTTTTCCTTAATTTAATTTATATTTAATTTACATACATTTTTTTTCAATTTATTTAATTCATATTTAATTGATAATATTTTTTTATATCATTTTAATTAATTCACATTTAATTTATCACATATTTTTTCAATTCATTTAACTCATATTAAATTCATTATAAAATAGGTAAAATATAATAATTTTTTATTTAATTAAATATTATTTATTAAATTGTAAAGACTCTTTCTAAATTAATAAATTATTAATTTATCGATTAATTAATATCTCTTTCAATTACTAAAATTTTATTAACTTATAGAGGCTTTACTGTAGAGAGTACCATACATAATGGTGCATTAATAAAGGGAAAAACTCAACAAAGTTCTACCACAACCATTTAGACCTAAATTTGAGAATCATTGTCTGTATAAGATCGAACAACACTCTCTTTATGATATCATCCTTTTCATCTTGACCCATTTCTTCTACTCATTCAATTGATGCAACTTCTAGTATCAGTCAAATCCTATTATATCTAATTATAATCTATAAAATCCCTTTAAAAATAATCATAATAAATTTTTTTCGCTATATGCTCATTCCTAGTATGTAGATATCATTGAATGAGTCCTTTTCAGAACTGAACTCAACTTTAAGAACCCTGTACTGCACATACCAATCATTTTCAAAACCTAAGTTTTCAAGAATCACCACCTAAATAAATTCAATCCTAAAAAAAGTTGTATACCCTTTATATAAATCTACAACATTTTGATCTCCTTATAACCATGCGGAGTCTGGAACAAACAGAATTCAAGCATAATACCTACAACAGGAATAACGCAAAGAAAATGAAAAAAAAAAAAAAACCCTAAGAAATTAGACTTACATGGAAGAACTCCAATTGATCCTTTAGGTTCTTAAGAGCAGTCTTGATGGCGTCGTGACTCTTCGCTTGTTGAATAGCGGAGTCATTATCATCAACCCTATAATCGTAGACAAAGACAATTCCAGACCAATTCTCCTCAGTGACATTGTTTTAGATCGAGTTTCTTCTTATTGGACTCTTATGTTTCTGACGGAATTGAGAAAACGGATCTGTGAAATTCAGAGAATGGCATTACTCACCTTGTCTTGAAGATCCCATATTTTCTCCTTAAAAAAACAACTTATAGTATTTGGCTAAAAGAGCTACAAAGAAGAAAAAATTGAAGCAGATATAAAACCCTAAGGAATGAACAATTCTCTTGACTTTGGATTAATTTGAAGAAAAATGACAACTTAAACAAAAAAAAAATTAAGACACAAAGAAACAAAGGTTTTTTAATCAAGGCTTGAGTTTAATTAAGCATACCTATGTGGCTTCACTGTGAGATAGATTTTAACAAATACTTAAAATCTAAGGCTGGACTACTGGCAATTATATATATAACAGCGGCGGAGCCACAGGAGCTGTCCCTGCTGGATTTTGCATACCATTAGTACTTCTAAAAGAAGTTAGTAGTAATAAAGGAAATTACAGAGCTGCCACAGCAGGATTTTGTATAAAGTTGTATAAATATATATTAGAGGCTACTTAAATATCCGTATAATACATTTTAGGGGCTACGTAAATATATATAACAATCAATGACTCTAAATTAAGCATTAGTACTACTAAAAGGAAATTATAAAATTGCTTAAAAATTTATATAACAATCAATGATTCCAAATTAAGTATTAATACCACTAAAGTTGGTTAAGAAGAATAAAACTCTGTATAACATCTAGTTTATTCGTTATTAAGTTCGCTTTAATTTTCCCTACTGCAATCGTAATTGTAGAAATAGTATTTTCAATAATAAATATCTTCAAAATTACGCTACGAAATTAAAAAATATTTAATTGAATGAATATTTGATGTCCTACATTAAAAATGATGTGTTCAAAATAATTGAGAATAAAATTATCAATAATAGTTTCAAGTAATGAAATCTTGAAAAATATTATTGTGAATAATAGGGATAATGTATAATTTTAACCATAATATTTAGATTTAAGAGCATATCGACCTTAAATATTTTTTGAGATACAGTTTTGATCTAACGTTATTAAAATCTGCAATTCTAACTATTCTTTCAATTGACTTTCATTCCTAATTTCATATGGATTAAAAAGTAATTGAAAATTTATAATTTAGTCCCTAAAATTTTATTTATATATAATTTTTTTTATTAAATTAAATATATAAAAAATAAAATAAATTAATAACTAAATAAAAATTAATTATTTTATTTAATTAAAATTAAAATAAATATTATTTTTAATTTTTTATTAAATTAAAATAATTAATTTTTATTTAACTATTTACTTTTCTAAAATTAAAATAAATAAAATTATTTTTTAATTATTTAATTTAATTTCTTATTTTTATAAAATTTGAAAATTATTTTTATATATTTAATCAAAAAATATTTTTTTTATTTCATTAAAATTAAAATAATTAAAAATAAATTATTTTTCTCTTATTATATATATATGAGGTACTTTTATTATTTTACTAAAATTTAATAAAAAATAAAAATTAAATAAAATGATCAAATTTATTGATATAATTAAAATTTAAGAACTAACTGCACTTATTTTTTTAAATTCTATCATCCCTAAAATATCGTCAACTTTTTTTTTTATATTTTCTTATTTTTTTATTTAATAATTAAAATTAGAATATTTAAAAATATATGTGAATAATTTTATATATAACATACACAATTTTGTTTATTTATTGTATATCTTAATTTAAAATTTTTTATATAATTAAATAATTAATTTTTAAAAGTAATTTATTTTCTTTTTTTTTATATATTTGATTAAATAGAATTATTTTTTACATATTTAACAAAATAAAATAATTTTATTTTAATATAAAAAATAAGAAAATAAATTAAATATTTAAATAAAAATTTATTATTTTAATTAAATAAAAGTAATATTATTTATTTTGATTTTAAATTAAAATATATATAAAATAAATAAAAGAAATATAATGTATGAATATTATACATAAAATTTTTCATATATATTTTTCAATATCTTAATTTTAATTAAATAAAAAATAAGAATATATATATATATAAAAGAAGAGATGATATTTAAGGATGAGAGTTTTTAAAGAAAGAAGTGCAATTAGTTTTTATATTTTAATTTCATCCATAAACTTAGTCATTCATTTATTTTTTCTATTTTTTTATTAAATTTTTATAAAATGACTAAAAGTGTATCATTATATATATAAAGAGAAAAAATATATATTTTAATTGAATAAAAAATATTTTTTAATTAAATATATAAAATAATTTTCAAATATATTAAATTAGAAAATAAATTAAATAATTAAAAAATAATTTTATTTATTTTAATTTTAGAAATGTAAATAGTTAAATAAAATTAATTATTTTAATTTAATAAAAGTTAATTTTAAATTAAAAATAATATTTATTTTAATTTTAATTAAATAAAATAATTAATTTTTATTTAGTTATTAATTTATTTTATTTTTTATATGTTTAATTTAAAAAATATTTTTTTTATAAATAAATAAAATTTTAGGAACTAAATTATAATTTGTCAATTACTTTTTAATTTACGTGGTGTTCAAGTACGTAAGTTAATGGAAGGAACGGTCGAAATGACAGGTTTAATAATATTAAGATTAAAATTATATTTCAAAAAATATTAAGAGTCGGTGTGATTTTAAAACTAAATATTAAGGTTAAAATTATATATTATCCCATAAAAGTAAAAGAAAGGATGAAGCCTAATTACATGCAATCTTTTGCATTATGTTTATAAACTAATGATCATCATTGACGGTTAGATTTAGAAACATTGCATTCCAAAAATAGAAATGATGTGTTCTGACTTCTGAGAACTAGCTGCACGAAAGCCAACACCTGCTATTTTCTTCTATAATTATTTTCTTGCTTTAATCACCAAATAGTATATAATTAGTTTAGTTGCTAATTACTCTCAAAATTGTATTGGCCTTTAATAACAGCAACAAAAGATATATATGTATTTTTTTTTTTTAATAAAAAGAATAATAGAGCGGTTAGCCTTATATTTGTTCATCAAGGTAGTAATTATACATAGAGACTCGTAATCAAGTCCCGAGAGCACTCATTTCCCACAATAAAATAATTAGAACTATTAGGTCACGAATTCTCCAACATTTTCTTTTCTTATAGGGAGCATATCTGCCTATAAACAACACATCCACACAGATTAAAAAATTAACCTCTCCAAGGACCACAAAGAAACATAATATCAAATATTTTCAACATGAAGCATAGATCGCCTTATTTTTCCCTCTTCTTTCTCTTCACCAGCTTCTACGCCATAACTGCAAGCAATCTCGTCCAAGAATCTTGCAGGAAATGTGCCCAAACTGATCCAAACATTCGCTACAACTTTTGCGTTGCATCCCTTGAAGCATCTCCTGATAGCCACTACGCTAATAATATTCGCGAACTAGGCATGATCTCCATCAAGTTAACCAGGGACAACGTGACCAGCACAAGGCACCACGTTAAGAAGCTTTTGAAGAACAAAAGATTAGATCCCAACATGAGAGCTTGTTTAAATGATTGTCTTGATCTTTATTCAGATGCAATCCCTACTGTCAAACAGGCCATCAAAGACTATAAGTCCAAGCACTATGAAGATGCCAATATCGAAGTAAGTTCAGTTATAGACGCCTCCACAACCTGTGAAGATGGCTTTGAAGAAAAAGGTAAAGCTTCTCCATTAACACCAAGGAACAACGATACGCTCCAGTTGTCCGCTATAGCACTTTCGATCATCAATATGCTCCATTAATTTGCTGCTCCTTGTTGCTTAACTTGTAATTACAGACTATAATAAAGGATTCTTTCTTGCCATTATTTCTCTACCTGTATGTTTGATTGGTCTTTCCATAAACTTTGTAGTACGGTATCATCAGTTAAAGACAATAAATTTGTATTCATGTTGATTACAGATTCATTAATTACATTTCTTCCATAACAATAACGTGGAAGAAAAATAAAAGCATATTGGTGTTTTTTTTAAGCAAATCTCAAGGAAGAGTAATGTCCAATTAAACTGTACAGGTAAGCGTGGAATAAAATAAAACCAGCTTTGCACATGTCAATTGCCTGAACATATCCACAGCCCCGTCCCATGGCCGCGTCCATCTTAGCAAATAAGAAAGCATTACATTTGAATAAAACTTCACCCCATCAAATGGACATTCTATCACCATAATCCTATATATATAAGCTGAAGGTGCCATATCATATACCTGTAATCACCTACCCCAAAGGGGGAAAAATACCCACTATAATGATAGTTATGTTGCAGAAAAATAAATAAATGTATTCTCCAACAAGATAATAGGATGAGGTGACGGCCGGAAACCACAATGGAGTTTACAAGTCCGTGACAAAATGGGTCAAAGACTAACCAAATCATATATAATGCTTGGATTGAATTCAAGGTGACAATCATGTTATAACGCACTAAATTTGGCTTTACACAGCTGAAAGATTTTGACGCGTCCCCATCTTGCTCGGCTTCCAACTTGGGAGTTTCTAGTTTTTGGTTGGTGCATTTGAAGAAAAAGAAGAAAGAAAGAAGGAAGAGTATGGGTAGGGCTGAAACAGGCCGTTACTCAAGTTCGTATGTGCATTCCAATTTATTTCAGGTTAAAAAAAGCCAAAAACACGTTTGAAGCATACAGTACTTAGGTATCACACATCGCCCTTTAATTCTAGATCTGTCCCCATGACCTTATAATAATAGTTAAATTTTTCTTGCGGACTACTAATTTCCAATAGACTTGGTCTCAAGATACGGGCCAAGCCCGCATTTGAACCAATCCACACAAGGGAGCAGCAAGGAAAACTTGAGCATCACAATGAGAAAATAAATGACATTCAGTCATAACTATTCTTAGTAAAGCCAAATGAAATGACGCCAATTTTGTCAAATGCTACTCTTAGAAAACAGATTCAGATTATTTCCCAACCCATTACTAGGGATCAAATCCATTCAGACACCAAACAGGAACAAAGAAGGTGGTCATTGCTTTGCTCAAAATTCAGGGCAACAAACCCCATATCCAAATCAAGAAGCCATCGGATGGTTATAAACATACTCGATAGCAAGATTACAGGAGTCAATCTTAACTGCTTCCTTGTCTGGAATTTCCAGCTTGAACTCCTCTTCTATAGCCATTATAATCTCTACATTGTCCAAGCTGTCCAAACCCAGATCCTTCTGGAAATGTACATCAGGAGTCACCTGCAAATAATTGTTCGAAAATTTTAGTCAGTCAACCATTTGTTAAATATATAAATTAAAGATGCTAAATGTACGGTTAACAATGCCATCAACAAGCACCACAGCAATGCCAAAATTTCAACTTCATTCAATCCAAAAATGGAGATAGGAATCAAACTGGTAAAAAGAGACAAACTACACAAGGGATAAGTATGACCTGATTCTTGGCTGCAAGCTACTAGCTCCACTGATCTTAAATGTTTGACAAGGAGGAAGGTTAATGCATCTAGTTAATAATATGGGCAAGCTACAGAAAGTGAAATGAATCTAACTTCTAACTTACATAGAGTCAAATACATTTCCTTCCATCCTCCCCTTCCAGACAAATAGAAACTAAAATCCAAAATCTTATAGGAGCCAAAAATAGTCATGTATTGTCTGCAAATGTTGCAAATTACTATATCAAAAGATGCCAACTATATTATCAAGATTCAAGAATGCTACATCACCAATGAGAAAGGCTCCAAAGAGAATAATACAGCTAACTAGAGCATCTAGGCACTTAGAGGCACCCAAACATGGTTAGATCATCGTTAGCCTCACACATAGCTAGCACATTAAATGAACAAAACCCAGTGAATTCGAAGCCTGCCACATACAAAAAGAGAAGGAAGGGAAGTATACAAAATGGGACGGGCAAAGGACTGTTAATAAGTTTCTCTATGATTATTAAGCCTTGCTTGGACACTAGAATCAGATAATGGCCATATGACCCAAGAAAAATTGTAACCTTGTGAGTTTTTTTTTTTTTTTTTTAAATTTTAGCTAATCCTTTTAATTTTATCAATTTTACCTGTGACTTATGTTATTGGTAAAAATTATAGCCAATTGACTGAAATCAGTAAAATATGTTTCTTTTATTGCTACTCAAATAAAAGAATAAATTTAATTGATTCCTTTTATTTTCATTGTGGTTTCCCCTTTCAACAACTTCCTCCTTCCTCATCCTTGCCACCACCCCCCGCCCTCTCCACCAACCTCCATCACCATTCAATTTCTTTATTGTTCCATGGTTTCTCTCTCTTCCGTGTTTCACTTTGTCTCAATCACTACTAGTCCCATTAATTGCAGCTTTATAAATTATAATCCATTCTTTCATCATCACAATACCATCCCTCTCACTATCATTGCACTAACTTTTACTGGCTATGCAAAAGGTAAGGGAGAGAGAGAGGAAAAAAGAAGAACTGACAGTGACACCCAACTTTGATCATTTGCCATCACAAACCACTTGCATCCAAAATGTTGAATAAAATCATAAAACCACTGCCACTAACGCATAATTTTCTAATTCAAACAGAAGGTTAGCAAGAGGGAGCATGTACTCAGCAAAAAGGTTTAGCAAGAACAGCTGAAAACTTTCAAAAGTTTTTCAAACAGTCACCAAACTAAATTTTACAACCTCCACCATTCCTCTTAATGTCATGAACTCGATAATTAACATTAGCTAGTCATGCTAATATTATGGAGGAAAACAGGCCAGATACCCCTCTCAGTACCACTCTTTTTCTTTCTTCTAACATGAAAAAGATCATCAGAAGCAAGGGAGTTTCAGCAATGCAAAACATAACATAACTCATCTAGGGTCTCTTATGTTCTACCGTGCAAGAGAAAACGAATCCAACTACAAGATTGCTACTCTTCCTAAAAGTATCAAACAACCATAAATGATTCTATGGACCGTTATTATTTGATTAATGTTTTTTTGTTTCAGCATTCTTAGTGATATCATTAATCCCAACCAAACTTTTAACTTGCCACAACTACCTACATACTTTATCCTCAACTTTTCGAAACCTGAATAATTTCAAAAAGTTTCCTTTTTCCAGATTTCGTGGAGAAGTGATTGCTAGTTTCACATCAAGCAGCCCTAGAAGCTATATTGAACAAAAAAAAAAGGATTTAACCAAAGGCTCTGGCAAAAATAAATTTATTTTCCTCTTTTTCTTTTAGCGGAGCAAAAACAGATTAATCTTTTTAGCTGGATAGTGAACAAATACAGTAATAACATCAGTTTACATGATAAAAGTTTATGTTTCCAGTGTGATAAAAACGAAAATCAAGTTTTCATTTTTGGTGTTCTCAGCTTACAAAGAAAAGCACAATCAAATCAAATCAAATACCTAATCAATTTAAGACCAATTTTCATTTTTGTTGGCACATTTCAACGGAATCAAATGGGCATTGGAAAAATAAAACAATAAAACTAAATTAAGTAAAAGGCACAAAGAGAAGGGCAATAAATGGACGGACCCTGGATGGATCCACTTTGGGGAAGCTCTTGACCACATCAAGGACTCTGTCGATGACTTGATCCTTAGTCAGATGGTCGTCGTGCGATGACATTAGCCGCATGGAACCACAGAAGCTCCATGGCTGAGATTTGGTTCCGGCTAGGGCTACCGTTTGTACGGGGACCCGAATATGGCGAAGTACGGCTGCTCTCAATGCCATTTCTCTCTCGATTTGGTACTTTGGTTGATTTTGGCCACTCGCAGTAACAACCTTACCTGGCAGGTTATGACTTATGAGCAGTGAGTCGTAACTAGAGCCCAGAGGCGAGCGGAAATCCAACCAAACCCAAAATTGAATTGAATTGATTTATTTGATGTATTTAATTTAATTTAGCTCGTGGAAGTAAAACTGATTAAATTAATTAAATTAAATTTAAATTAATAATTTTATAATTATTTAATTTAATTTTAATTTGAAAAATAAAATAAATTAAAAATTTTATTTGATTTATAATTTTTTTTTATTTCAAATTAAAATTGAACCAATTATATATATTATTTTTTATTATTATTATAATTAAATATATTTTATTTTATTTTATATAAATCACATATTTTTTAATTTAATATTAATTTAAAATTTAAAAAATGACATAAAAATTAATTAAAAATAAATAAAAAATCTAATTCTTTAGAAAAAAATATAAATTTTAGGTGTGTTAATAAAAAATAATAGACAAATTTTGTTAAGATTTTTTTATTATTAATATTTTATTGATATTTTTTAAAAAATTTATAATAAAATAATGATGATTTATAAAAAAAAAATAGTTCTAAATAAAAATAATTAAATCAAATCAATAATTTAATTATAATAATTATTTTATTTAAAAAATTTTAAATAAAAAAATTAATTTAATTTAATAACAATCCTTGGAGTAATGCAATCGTATAGTTAATTTTGAATTTTAATATAATTTAGTTACATTGATTTATATTGAAACTTTCAAAATAAATAAATTGATTAAATTATATATATATAAAGTGATCTAAATAGCAGAAATACGTTTGGAAGGCATTTTAAATTTTAGTTGAAACGTAAAAAATAGAATTTCATTTATTGGTGAAATTCACATTTTTTAGAGTTTATTATCAAATGAGTTAATTATTATTTTTTTTTTTGTAAAATAATTTAATATATTAAGTCTTTCCTTATATTAAAAAATATATTAACTCTCTCGACAAATATCTCATTATACTAATATTTTATTTTGTCTAATTTTATCGTTATTCAATTTTAAAATGATTTATAAAAGCAGTAATAATATAAAAATATCATTACCCTTTATTTTTAATTAATTATATTTTATTTTTTAAGATTAAAAAAATTTTTTTTCATATTTTTTTAATAAATTTAAAAATAAAAAACAAATAAAAAAATTTTTTATTTTTCATTTTAAAAAAATAATTTAAGAAAAAATTAAATTATTTCTTCTTAAATTTTTTAATAAAAATAAAAAAAATCCATTTTCATATATTTGACAAATTTGAAAATAAAAAATAAAAAAAAATTATTTTTTATTTTTTATTTTCATATTGTTTATTTTTAAAAATAAAATAAAATATATTTAAAAAAATATTTTTTTATTTTATTTTTAAAGTTGTCAAAAATTATAAAATTATATTTTTTAACCCTAATTTTTTTTAAGTAAAAAATAAAATATAATTAATTAAAAATAAAAAGTAAGAATATTTTTATTTTTTTATTATACTTATTGACTATTTTATGATTAATTAACAGTAAAATTAAATAAAATAATATAATAATATATTATGATATTTATCGTATGAAAATTAATATATTTTTATGAGGTAGGAGAAAATTAATATATTAAATTATTTTATAATTATTTTTCTTTTCTTTTCTTCCCTTGTTTTAGCCTTACATGACGTTGTTTTAGCTAAAATAACAGCTTTGCAGGTGCAAATTCACACCATATACTGCAATTTTTGTTTCACTTCTTCTTTATTACCTCTTCTTTTTTTGTTTGACTAGAGTACCCCTCCAAAAATCAATTAAATAGGCTATTGTATCAAATTAATGAAATCATATATATATATATATTTTTAAAGACAATTGATTTGTTATTATATATATATATATATATATATATATGTGAAAAATACTTATATATGTGAAATTATAATTTAATATTCTTTAATTTATCTCAAATTTAAAGTTTTAATTATACCATATTTTTATGTGACTCATTCAATGAGTGTTGATAAATTTTTGAATAAAGAATTTCAAGTGGATGATGATATTTTAAAAAGAAAATTTAATTTTTTAATAAGAATAGTGAAAAAATAAACAAAATAATTATTTTATTAAATATAATGAAATCTCATGAATTATATAATTAGTTTGACTAAAACTAATAAGAAAATAATAATTTACCCTTATATAACTCATCTTAATAGTTATAAATACATAAAATTCATAAAAATTATAATTGATAAATCCAACTATAAAAAATAGTGCATTGGTCCATATACTCCAAATAATTAAATTAACCTTTTAGCGAAGAGGAAGATTAATTATTATTATTATTATTATTTTGCTAAAATAGGAGAATTATTAAAATATATAAATACGCAAAATATTATAATTATTTTTAGGGAGTAAAAGATTATTAAAATTAAATATTTTTTATAATTATTTTAGAAAATAATTATATAAATTGATTCAGTAGTTTGTATCCAATAATTTATCACCATATAATTAGAATTATAAATGAAAGTTAAATCGATTAAATCGATGAAATTAAATGATTTTATAATTATTTGATTTGAAAAATAAAATAAACTGAACATTCAGTTTGATATACGGTTTGAACATTTTTTCTCGATTTTAAATTAAATATCACTGAAGTTTTATATATATGTATATTATTTTTTACTATTATTATAATTAAATATATTTGATTTTTATTTATATATAATAATATATTTTTTTAACTTAATATTAATTTAAAATTAAAAAAATATCATTCATAAAAATTAACTAAAAAATAAAATAAAAATCTAATTTTTGAAAAAAAAAATATAAATTTTAAATATGTAAATAATAAAATAAATAAATTTTATATTATATATTAAAATAAATTTGAGATTTTTTTATTATTGATATTTTTTTTTTTAAATTTATAATAGAATAATGATGATTTATAAAAAAAAAATATTTAATTTAAAATTGAAAAAAGAAGGTCATCAAATCCAACTAAACTAATAATATTTCTACAATAATTTATTTTGGTTCAAAAAATTTTTAAACTAAAAAATTTATTTAATTGATAATAACCCTTCAAATCATCTGAATCGAATGAGCCGAATCGATGCGATTCCCAGCTAGGATCTGTTCTATACGGCGTTCTTTTATGGGCTGGGTCTAAATCCACAGGAGTGCAAATTCACAAATCAAAACCTTCTAGCAACAAAGTCAAATCAATTGCGTCGCCTCATTTCCAACACATGAAAGAAGAAACTCTGACGTGATGAACTCTCTTCAAACCTCTCACGCGCAAAGCCCGAAGCCTCATCGACCAGCTCACATCTGTTCCATAAATATAAAATTATAAATAGTTGAATACACAAAAAAAATATCAGACAGGGTCCTCCGATTTCGCGATCTATCCGGTGACATCGTCGATTAATTCTCGGCGAGATATAGACTTCGGGCACCAACTTCATCTGATCCTCGTATAGATACCGTAATGGCTTCAGTTTCGGCACTGGCCAAGTACAAGCTGGTCTTCTTGGGTGATCAATCAGTGGGTAAAACCAGTATCATCACTCGCTTCATGTATGACAAATTTGACAATACTTATCAGGTAATTTGCTTGCGATCGGATTGGAAATATCGCTTTGGTCATACGGATGGATCTTATTTCATCTTGTTATGCTATTAATTATTAGTTAGATATATGTGATCTCATTTCATATGCAGAATTTTCAAGCGTGTTTTTCTGCAGAGGATTTTGATAACAATATTTTGGTGAATTGCCTGAACAGCTAATAGGAATTCTATATGAACAATTCGAACTGGACTTGCTGATAAGGAAAGCAACTTGTAATAAGCCTTAAAGTTTAGCATTTTCACTTGCTGCGGATTTCTGAATTGACTTACATATTTTACGCCGCGTTTATCCTGACAATATGTTTGCTAGTTGATGATTAATTAAGTTAATAGATATAGCTTCTACATAAATATGTTAGGTTGATCAAAGCTCTTCGTCATGATTACATCGGGGCCCTTACTCTGCATGGTTTTAACCGACTATTAAGCTGCCTGAAGATCATTTGAGCTATTTGATGGTTAACGTCGACATTCAAAGAATTAGGGTAGTTTTGATAGATGGTTTAGTAACATCGGGGCACAAGATTTTAAAAGCCTCTTGCTCAGTATAGTGATGAGCTGCAGGCCTTCACTGCGTGAGCATCTGTTCATACTAACAGATAGCTCATACACTTCATGTGAACCACATTCATTTTAATTTTTAATTTTTAATATTCATCGTGTTATTTTGCTTCCTTAACTGCTTAACTTGTTTTACATGTTCTAAGTTTATTTGGTCCCTCTAATTGATAATCAGGCAACCATTGGTATCGATTTTCTATCAAAGACCATGTATCTTGAAGATCGAACTGTTAGATTGCAACTATGGTGAGGACTTAGTATCATTACTATGTGGATGCACACACACACATTTGTTTCCTCTTTTAATTTTATCAAAAATATCTTTATTCCAAAGCTACCCTAGCACAATGATGAAGAGATCAATGAAATTGTTTCTTAAGATATCTATTGTTTATGTATTTTGTGACTGGCATCCTTCATATAAGCATTCACATGTGAATGCAATGTTTTTGGTACCTCGTATTATGTTTTGACTATTGGTTTCTTTGATGAAATTAATTGTGCTTGCAAAATCTCCCTGAAATACAAGTATTAAATGTTTCAAGGACTATACAAATCAGAAAATGTATTCAAATCTGTTTATTCTATTGTTATGTGTTTGATTAAAACACACATTAAAATAGACTGGTGTGAATGGCTGTAACTTTAGGTAGTATTCTGAATTATAAGCTTCCTTTTGATTAAAACACACATTAAAATACAAATCAGCTAATGCATTGCTTTGTTGGTATAGAGATTGTCTTAAGGTTCCTGTGCTCTTATGATAAATGTGAAAGAATAAGACATGGTGATTTGAAATTTGGTAGTATTTCTTGCTTGGATAGGAAACATGGTATTTCTTGCTAATTATAGGAAACTTCTGTTGCATTTTTACTGTGCGTATTGTTGTCCGTTAATGCAGTCTTGCTAAATGTCAAAGATGTTAAATATCACACACCGGATCCTATTCATTTTCTGAACACTTCATGATTTAGAACCCCCCAATGATTTTGCATATATCACAGTAATAAAAGCCTTTTTTGCTTGATAAATTTGTATACTCATCGTTTTTGTTCTTTGTTAATTGGAATTGGTACACCATCTGCATAGTTTCATTTCCATGTCTGAAATATGAAACTGAAATGTACCACAGGGACACTGCTGGACAAGAAAGATTCAGAAGCCTCATTCCAAGCTATATTAGGGATTCCTCTGTGGCAGTTATTGTTTATGATGTTGCAAGTATGTGGCTTTTTCTTTCTTATGGGCTTTCTATTTGCTATATCTCTCTACTCTTTCATGTTGCATTTATTGGTACTGAAGTGCAGAGAGAAATACAGTTTTTTCCTTACTGAGAGTCATATTCATAGTCTAGCATCTCTTATCTGCTGTTGTTTCTCATTTACAAAATTACCTGTTTTGGACATAATACTTCTAATTCTGGATCTATGCTGCATGCTTGTTGAAATTTGCTAACAACTTGGCATTTTCTTATGGTTTAGGTAGGCAGTCATTCCTGAACACATCTAAGTGGATTGAAGAGGTTCGCACTGAGAGGGGCAGTGATGTCATCATTTTACTCGTCGGGAATAAGACAGACCTTGTGGACAAAAGGTTATTTGCTTACAGTTTAATGTGAAAGTAGTTTATTGTAGGGCTTTCTTGTCACGACCCGACCCCAATTGGGCACGTGACCGGCACTAGGGAACGGGAAAGCATAAGGCTTCCGGAACCCGTAGTAAGCCTGACTTACCACTAAACATTAAAACCAATAATATGACAGCTATAACTGCCACCAAC
>CANXYC011975972.1:0-24366 GCA_948193065.1 Aleurites moluccanus | reverse complement strand
TATGTTTTTATATATATATTGATATTGAGATTGTTGATGGAGATCCAGAGGGTTCAGTAGTTGTGATGATTGAGGATATTATTGAAGTGTTGTTTGTTTGTTTTTTATTTTGGCATAGTCCTATTTTAGGGGAAATGCTGGTGAATTTTCTTCAGCATTTATAAGTTTATTAAACTTTAATTGTTCTTGCATATCATATAGATAGTTCACTGGGTTCTTCGTGGTATTGGTTGCTTATGCATTACCCATACCCTAGGACCGTTGCGACTTCCGGGATGGGTCGTGACATGTTCTTCCTTAGTATGTACATCAAAATTACCATCAATTAAACTTTTAGTATATATACTGAAATATATTCTAACCTAATTATGGATTATAGGTGATTAATTTAGGATTTGATACTTTACATATTCAAGTTAGGGTTTGGATTTGGAACTTTCTATCAATTTGAACATATAGATACAATTAGTTGCTAAAATCATTTAATTCATCATCTAGAATATCTAAATAACTTAGAAGGATGAAGAAAACATCAAGTTACCTTGAGTTTAGGTGTAGGCCAAAATCTTCAAGTGAATAAATCTTGAAGTTTTGGTTGAATTTCTTGATGTATTTTGGTTGTTTTAGGTGTTTGATCAACTTTTCTATAGTTTTTCCTTAGAATTTTGCAAGAAAAATACATGGATTTGATCAAGGTGGGTTTGGCCAAAGGTAGGAAAAGAAAAAAATGAAGAGAAAATGAATGAAAAATGGCTAAGTGATGATTATATAGGTGGAAGTTTAGGAAAATTAGGTTTTCTACCCTAAAACTTTTAGTATTTAGACTTTTGATCAGAAAGTTTTCTATAACTTATTCCGTAAATTCTATTGAGTTTCAAATATCATTATGGGAAATGAATAAGCTTATTTTTTTTTGCTATTATTTCATTTTATACTGCCTTTGGTAGGATTATGGGTTCTAGATAGGTGGTTTCCTAAAATACCCCTGAACTTCCATTTATTTATGATTTTTCCATTCTATTAGTTTTCCATCACTCTTTTCACTTTTCTATACTTTCTTTTCACCATTAAATAACATTATTTTAGTAATATTATTATTCATTTGTATATGTTTAATAACTTTAAATTTGATACAGAATTAGCTCTTTAGGTTGGAGAATTTATTTAAGTGTGTTTGAACCAATATTAAAAGAACTACCTAATAACAACGATAAAACTCTAGGGTATTACAGTTGAGTTGTTGTCTTTTCATACAAAGGGCTTATGTCCTAGTTATGGGGGAGATTCCACCAAAATTTTGATAAAATCTTAGGAGTCGTTAAATAGAATTTTAAATATTAGATTTTATAATTGTATATTGATATAGTGTACTAGTTATGTATTATAGACTATGAAGAAAAACTTACCTAGCGATCCATGGGTGCAGCGGAAGCGGTGCGAAAGAGAGAAATACGAATCACAAAATTTTCCTCAAGATCAACTAAATTTAAGCTAAATCACTATGCAAAGGACAAAAAGTGACAAAGGGTAAATCATTTACTTCTTATAGCGCAATACGAACTAATTTAGCTTTTAGTGTTAGCACTCTAAGTGTGATGCCTCTATTTAAAAATGAGCAAAAAACTGAAAATCAAATTGAACATAATTTAATTTGGTCGGTTCAGTTTGATTTGTTTTAATTTTTTTTTTTAATTTTAGTCTATTCAATTCAGTTTGCTTTAAAAATTTAAATAATTGAACTGATGAAAACATATATATTAATAATTATATATGTATTTTATTAAAAAATAAAAATAACCAGCTAATCGAATCGAAATATGTCGATTCAATTCAATTTGATTAATATTGAAAACTTTTGATTTAGTTTATTTTGATTTGATTCAAAATTTAATTTGATCTATTTTTTAAAATTTCAATTTGATTAATTTAGTTTTTTTAAATTACAATGTGGTTCAAATCAAATCGAACTGATTGAATGCTCATTTCTACCTCTAGTTCATTCACAAAGCTCTGCAAGATCTTAATTTTATCACGTCCCACTTTTGGGATATGACGGTCCTAAAGTATGAGTAAACTTAAAGTCACCAGAAACCCGTATAACCCATATCCATTCAAGTAACAATTAACTCATTAATTATTAAATATAAATTTTAACAGAGTCTCCTCTGTAAAATTCAAGGTAATTCCCAACATGAATAGTATCTAACTCAACATTTCATTAATTTCCCAATGTTCTCAACCTGTATAGAAAATACATTCTCAATATGTCACCATCCTTATACTCTCAACTCCACAATTCAAATAAGCATACATGACACTTATATATTTTTCTCTTACATTATGTTTCAATAACTTATGCACATTTATTATTTCTTATCTTTATTATTATCATTATCATTATCATATATCACATTTAATTAGATCATATTATGAAGAACTTAATTTTCTAGACGGCTTCACACACACACACACACACACACACACACACAGATATATATATATATATATATGTGTGTGTGTGTGTGTGTGTGTGTGTGTGTGTGTGTGAAGCCGTCTAGAAAATTAAGTTCTTCATAATATGATCTAATTAAATGTGATATATATATATATAAGATGATACTTAGACATGAATTAAATACAACTATTTATACCCTGAATTGTACCCATGGAGCTTTTTAGAATTTACATGACTCCTCAAAAGAGGTAATTATGCTAGAGTCCTTGAAATCTCAAGTTCGAGGAAGAAGGTAACTTGGAAAATAGCCACTATAAACTTATTCCTAAAAATAATAAATAACCACGAGTTGAGTATAATAATACTTAATGAGTTAATTATACATCATTAAACATTAAGACTTAGTGGGTAGCAATAAATATGAAGAATAAATAAAAAGTTTTCAATGTTGTATATCAAAGGTTAATAGTTTGCACACCAAATACCATAGGCAAAAGATATGGTTTTCAATAATGAAAAACATTGGATAAGCAAGTCGTAGGTATCATATTCACATGTAGAAATGGAAGATATTGGGCCTTGAATACTTATCACATTTTTCTCATTATTGCCAATAGAATTACATAAGGCGAGCCAGACGTTAGAGTTCGGACAAGTCCCTTCCTAGCTGGGTAAATACTATAAAAGATTCATCATATACAATACTGACAGTACTTATCCACTACCCCGTAAGTAAGGTAGCTCTGTCAATTCCACATATAAATAGGCCAATAGGAACAATAAACAATATCAAGTAATCACTTGAAAGCATTAAGGTGCAAGGGACATTCAATAGGTACACATGTGGTTCATTATCAATTGGAATCACTACATTTCGATAAATATGTGGCACTCAGAGTCAATACATTTCAATAAACATGTATCAGTTTTTATACTTGGTGCAAAGGTAGTCATTCAAAGGTAGTAACTCCACAGCTCGTAAATCTGAACATGGTAGTCTTCGTACCACTTTTTGTATATGTTCCAGGAAATCTATTAGCTCCTCTCCTCTGTCACCATTAAATTATGGCAAATTTAGCATCAGAAAATTAAACATGCTCACCCCGCCTTCATCAATAGTACAATAGTCTTCCTTAAAAATAGGCCTGACTAGTTCTGCTATGAGTGGTGCTGGCACTAGTGGAACAGTTGGTGCAGCAGGAGGAGGTACTGCTGGTGATACTGGAGGTGGTATTTTTTGCCTTTCCCGCCTCAATTCTTGCAATTTTCGACGTACTTCCATCATCCCTTGCATCATCTCTACTCTCCAAGGATCGTCACTACCCCAGTATCCTCTGTTCTCTATCAAAATCGAGAAGGTTCTTCTGTTTCCTCCCTAATTAATGACTCATTTGAGGCCACTTCAGCCTCTCTGCTAGGTTCCTTATTTCTGTCATGTTCTAATTCTGTAACACGTTCACGCTTTCTTTCTGACATCTCAATCACTACATAAAACAAATGACAGTTTAATACGGTACAATGTTGCAAAATATACAGAAATATGACGAATACTACAAAAAATGAAACATGAATTCCTAATGCTCAATGGTTTACCCAATGTCCTATTAGCACTGTATTTATATACTATTCATATAATCATATGCTCTGATACCACCTCTGTTACAACTTGAGTTTCTGGGTATGACGATCCTAGGATGCAGAAACAGTTAGAGACATTCAATACCCGTAGAACACCAATTCTAAATTCACAATAAATACCAATATCATAATCAACATCCATACTTAGTTAAAAACAGTCCACTATCAGTCTAGTAAAAAATATTCCATCACACAATAAAATATCTATACAGTCTATTCTTCTAATATCAGTTATTACAGACTATGGACCAACTAGAAAATAACCATATACAGTATATCACAGTAATTACATTACAAAATGAAGTCTGGTTCCTCAAAGAAGAGACTGGGAACCAAGTCACTGCTCCTATCCTGAAAAGTTTCAATACACTACAGGGTGAGTATAGAAATACTCGGTGAGCTCAATATACAGTAAAATAAATACAAGATAAGATAATGGTAAGAAATAAATGGACAGTGTCAAAGAAAAAGGTAGTATACTTCATTGTCTATAAGGTATGGTATAGAATAATAATAAGATAAGCAGTATCATTATTACAATTATTTGTCAAGTCTATATGTGGAAGTGACAGACTAAAGGGCTAGTAATAGTAACAGTTTATATCAGTAAAATACAAAAGGCAGGCCAAACCTTATAGCTAGGATAAATTCCTTCCCAGCCAAGGTTTTGGACTATTAACCCTTCCTAGTGGGTTACTGTGCACAATGTCGATGGATTTTACTCACTATCCTATCGATCAGGTAGTTCTGTCAAATACACATTTGTAAGGTATGAAAAATAATATGTATCATCAAAGGAACAATATCAATGAATAGGATTTAATAACAGTATCAGTCTGTGAAATAGTCTGTATTATTAGAATAATAGGTATCAATATAATAAACAATAACAGTTGTTATGAAGGTAGTAATAATCAAATATAGGTTCATTAACATCAAGGTCATCCAATGTCATATACACTAGTTCCATTGGCTAGCCAATGCCGCTCGCGACAATGGCATTAGCTAAGGTAGCAAAAAAAGCAATTTTGGTTTAGGCATTTCATCAAACAGTTAGTGTACAACTTTCAATAACAATTTAGCATAGTTTTGGTGAAAATTTGATATAGCCCAAACATCAAATCAAAGGTTTATAATGAGAAAAATTTAACCAATAACTCAAAGGTCACAAAGAACAAATATTTAGGGATTAAAATCAAGGATGAAATCAAGCAAAATTTCAAAGGAACCTAATTCTATAATTCATTTTAACACAATAAACATGTAAAAAGGAGTATATTGAACTCACCTAATGGCTTAGATAGACAAAATTTCACCTTGAATACCAAATCCTTCTATGGTAAGTTATATGAACACTTTGAAGCAATCTTTGATTCTACACCAATATAACCATCAAGTTAGCTTCCAATTATGGTAATAACACTTATTATAACTAGATTAAAGATCATATAACACTAATTCAAGATTTGATACTTGACATAATCAAATTACGATTCCAAAATTGGGGATTTCTATCAATTAGAGAAAATTGAAGCAATTGATTGCTAAAACTATGCTATTGATCATCTAAAACATCTATTTAAACTATAAAATGGAAGAAAACTTTAAATTACCTCACTTGGGTGGATGATCCGAAATTCTTTGAAGAAAGATTCCAAATTTTTCTTTGTTGATTTGGTGAAATTTTGATGGCAATAGGTTGGTTTTAGATTGAATTCAATTTTTCCTATGGTTTTTTCTTGAAATTTGCATGAAAAATTGATGGTAATTTGCTTGGAAAGTTTAGCCAAAAGAAGAAAGAAGAAGAAGATGGTGAAATGGTGAAGAAAATATCCTAAGGAATAGTATTTATATGCTAAAGTTTAGGTATTTTTACTTAAGTCCCCACACTTTTCTTATTTATATTTTTACCCGATAACTTTTTGTAATTATTTTTGTTATTTCTATTGAGAATCAAATATCATTGTGTGGAGTGAAAAGACTTATTTTAGGCTGTTCTATCATATAAAATTACTCTGGGTCCAATTTTGAGTTTTAAACCGTGAATTTCCAAAAATACCTTCAAAGTTACACTTATTTACGATTTTACCATTCTATTGATTTTCTATCTTCCATAACACTTTTTCATTCTTTCCTTTTACTAAAAAATTACATTATTTTAATTTTTTTATTATCCAAGGTTTTGTATTAAATAACTTTAGTTTTGGTGTTGAAATAACTCTTCAGTCTGGGTAAATATTACTAGTGTTATCAAACCGGTACTTAAGAGAAGTGTCCAATATCTTAATCGAAATTTTAGGTGATTACAAATTTAGTCTCTAACGTCCTCTAGAAATAAAACACAATAGCTTTTTGTTAAAATAATTCATCTGAGTCGGTCTCAATTTTTACTTAATATTTCATTTCCTACTTCTAATTTTACAAAATTCTTTTATAGATATCTAAATGCCACATATATTTACAACTTTCATATTTAATATTTATAAAAATTCTGCCTTTAAAGTTCTCATATCATTAAAATATAATAGGCTTTCTTGATTGTCTATCTATCAGTCTGAACAAGTAAAACTTATGGCTTAATATCTGTTTACTTACTTTGAATTTTATCAAAATATTTTACAGATGTATATTTAAGACGTAAAGCTACAACTTTTATGTTTTTCACTTTTTCAAATTCATTACTTAAAGTTATATAATATAAGCTACAACTTTTTGATCTAATACAGGTTACAAAATTTCAAAACCCTAATCCAATCTTTAATTGCCTTCATATCCCTTTGCTTACACAACTCAATTAATTTCATTCATTAATCATTTAAACTTTAACACTTATAAAATAAATTAAAGAATCAAGTTTAAGAACTTTACCTTAAATTTAGATAAATTTCCTCTTCTCTTCTTCCTCCAAAATTGCTTGATATCAATTTCCATCCATCTTCCTTCATTAATTTTTCTTCTAACTTCTATCTAATTTTCCTAACTTATAATTTTTGGTTTCTACGGGAGAAGTTGGAAAAATATTTTGGAAGTACTCCTACAATAGTTATTCGGCCATCCTTTCCCAAATAGCTAGCCCTCTCTTCCTTTTATACACCAAAGCCATTAGAAAATCTTGAAAAATGGAGAAAACACAAGAATTTTCTAGAATTAGACTACTTGTCAATTTTTGCATGAAATGAATGATCAATTAGATAAATATCTTTGTATAATTTCATCCCAATTGTATATGTGGGTCGGCCATCCTTAGATTTTCTAAGAAATATGTGAATTAAAATAATTGTATATTTGGTGGGTCCCATAATTTTGGCTAAATATATTTTGACCTATAATTTTTCATAATTTATAATTGTAATCATAAATCTTTTTAATTTCTTTTAATTGAGTCTTTAAATTATTTTCATTAAAGTTCTATGTAACCTTATATTGTCTATTATATCTTAATTTAATTTAATTAGTGAATCTTAATAGCTAATAAATTTTTATTTCGAACTTATTTCAGTGAGAACTCCAAAAATTACAATCTTTAAATTTTCTTAATTTTATTTCTCTTTTATATCCATCTCCAATCATTTTTAATACCATATTCACATTAATTTATTTTTAATTGATCCATAATTCATCGAACTTAAGTTATGTGAAAGAAATTTAAATAAAATAATTATCAAAAATTAATTAAAAATTAAAAACTGACAAATACTGCAAAATAAAATTTTCTCATCATTTTTTTCTTTACTATCAATTTATCTTATTAATTTAATATTAATTCTCAAATTATTTTTTCTAGATAATTTAAAATCCTAATTTAAAAAATTCTTAATATATTTTAATAAAAAAAAATTAAAAATATTATAAAAATTGATTATCAATAATACTTCTTATAATCATTCTTAAAATTTTTTAATAATTTTTTTTTTAAAATATTCTCCTTATATTTTTTTAAATCAATTTAACCTAATTATTTTTCAATTAACTTGGTATCTACTTCTATAATCCACTTCAATCGGTACAATTTTTTAAGATATTACATATTTAATCTAGCCATCCCTGAATTTCTTGAAGCAATTTAGGGTCTAAATATTTAGACTAGGTATTTTTGGTGTTTATTTATTAACTCTATCAACACTAATAATTAATTAAAAATAAGTTTTATGATCCAGATTCAAATCTTCAATTTTAACTTAGGCAGTTTCGAAATTCCTTTTACACTTCTTTCTTTTCACTCCAGTACTACATGCAAATGAATTAAGATGCTGGTCTAACGTTTCTTCAAATCATCAAATACTTCAGAAAGCAATTGAGGAAAAAGAAAGACAAAACATAATTTATTCAAGCATAAGTTTTCATTTGCAATACTAAACTAGAAAAGAAGAAGTTAATGATAATGAAATAAAAATTTACAATCTTCATTTCCAGAGTCTTCATTTCCTCATCATCGTGAGAGAGAGAGAGAGAGAGAGAGAGAGAGAGAGAGAGAATGAAGAATTTAAAATAAAGAATCATCTTTCTTTTAATCTTATCATCTAACCAATAGAGATAGAACGTGAAGAAGAAGAAGAATATTCCATTTTATCATCATTGTATTTCATAATCTTTCTTTTCTAAGTGAAAGAGAATGAAAATTAACAAGAATTAGAACTTTTGGTTTCATTCTACCATCGCCACCTAAGTGGCTAAACTCTACTTGGTTCAGACAAATATCAAATATCCTAGATACTTGTCCTACCCAAGTTCAAACCATTTTACAACTGTGGAAGCTAATAGATTGAAAATAAAGAAGAATAATTACATTTTTCCACTTTACGAGAACCCTTAAATAAAAGTGGTTAGGTTCTCTTTGGATTTAGACAAGTGTCAATTCACTTTACACTTTACAACCATGAAAAAGGTATAATGAAAATTAAAATGAAAAAATAATAAAATATCTATAAATTAATATCATTATATTTATAAATTTTATTAATTAAAAAATATTAATTAATTAATAAATTAATAATTTATTAATTTAAAAAATATTTATTAATTTTATAATTAATTCAATATAAATTAAATAATTTAAATAAAAAAAAATATCAATTGAACACGAATTGATTAAAATGAATAAAAATTAAATGATTAATTGAAACGAAAAAAAAATTATCAATTAAATATGAACTAAATAAATAAAAAAAAATTGATAAATTAAATATAAATAAAATAAAATAAAATAAAAATATAATTACTTAAATTTTAAATAATTTTTAGAGTCATAGTTTAATAAAGTACATATCATAATTTATTATTATACTATTAATAAATTATTAATTTATAATATAAATACGACATATAATTATATAATGATTTTTATAAAAGTATTATCTTATTAATTTATCAAAATTATTAATTTAATTTATTAATTTAAATTGAAATTATAAAAAATTATTATATAATAAAGATTATTAATTTATCAAATATTAATTTATAAATTAATACTTGGTAAATAAACACTCCACTAATGGCTTAATTTATAGAAAATTATTATTTCATTTATTCTCTATCAACACTCTGCTAATGGTGATGGCTAATGGTATAGCTTTTATCTTTGCTAATATTTGACTTGTATATAAACACGCCATTAGGCAAAACATGCGTTATTCAGGCTTAAACTTTAAGCCTAATTATACTATATGCCATTTATGGTTTTTAGCCAAATCCCTAAATCCAATTTAGCGTTTTGGGTAACAGAACCATAAATAGTTTTTTAACATTTAATATCAAATAATTATTAGTTTTACAATTTAATTCTTCTGATTTATATTCAATATAAATAAAGATTAAATTGATAAATCATAATTGCATTAAATTACAATAAGAATTACAGAATGATATAATGCATGCTAACTAAGTAAAAATGGATAATTAATTGATGGTTATAGATTATACATGTGATATTGGGTTTTACGGGTACCAGTCGTCACTGGCATCTCCCGCATCTTAGAACCATCGCGATCCAGAAACGGGTCGTGACATAAATGAATTATTTATCAACTAAAAATAAATTGGAGTGAGTATAGGGTATCAAATGTGATTGAAGTTGAAGATGACATAGTTAGAAGAAGAGCAAGTAGCTAATGGAATACTTGTAAAAAAGTAAACATTGGGACCCAAATTCTTAACATATATTATTTAAATATTGAAATAAATAATTTTTTTCTTTTTCCTAAGGGGCCGGCCACTTGTCTTGATGTATAGAAACTTTAGTAAATTTTTTTTTTCTTTCCTTCTTCCATTTCATACTGATTGAACATATGTCCTAATTCTAGAAATCTCTAGTTATCTTTTCTTTCTTTACTCGTTCTATTGGCGGGTATCTAAAAGAGAGTAATTAAGCTTAGAGAAAAAAAAAAAGCATGTCTAGTCATTCTCCCTCTACTAAACCACCATTTTCATTTCTTTCAAACATTTGCTTTAACTCCTCTTCATAAAATCCAATCTTCCAAGCTAGGAAGCGTTAGGGTTTAGAAAGAATTTGTTATGGAAAGGTTGATTGAGTTGTTAATCAATGAATTTTGGATGTAAAGGGAAGAAGAGGTTCAAGTATCCAAGTTAAGGTAAAATCTTAAACTTAGTCTTTTAATTCAGTTAAATGAATTCTATAGTTAGAATGGGTGATGAATTAGATAATTTGAGTTATATAATGATGACGTGTGAAAGTTTGATTAGAGTTTTGAAGTTGTGTAAATCTAAGTTGAAAATTTGAAGAGTTTAATTTAATTTCTTGATTTATTGTAAGTAGAGATTAATGAGTTAAATTGATGAATTAAGCTTAATTGGAAGAATTTGGGATTAGGATTTCAAGTTGGGGGAAAACCTAAGTTGAATTAGGGTTTTGAAAACTTATGAACAAACAGAAAGTTGTAGCGCAATTTTGATGGTATTAAGGAAAGAATTTGAAAAAGTATAAAACATGAAGATTTTAGATATATGTCTTAATTATATGCCTCTAAAATGGTTTTGCAAATTTTGATTTGTGTAAAGAGATGAATCCCTGAGTGGGGCTAGTTCAGATTGTAAAACTTGTTGGAAATCCGGATTTGATGATTTAATTTGTAGAACTTAGAGACTGAACCAGACAAAGTGAAAAATATGAAAAATGTCATTTATATGTGAAATATGTCTGTAAATCAGTTTTTAAATTGGGTATGCACGTTTTGAATTATGGTCATCACAGTAGGGTCTGCCCGAATGACAGATTACAAAGTTGAAGGGTTGGTTTTAGAAATTCACCAACAATTGTGTAGTACTCAGATTAACCTAAATTTTGGATATGTTATAGTTTCATATATCTAGTTTAAGTGAAAAAAATAATTAGAGTAATTAGACATTTGTAGCTTAAGATATAAATACTAGAAGCAGGGATGCCATAATATATCAATCAACTAAATTTCTAAGATAAAACCCTAGATTTAGGGTTTGAAGGGAATTAATTTAATTCAGGTTAGGCTTTTTGTAATTCCATAAATAATTAATTTTAAATTGTATTTAATTGATGAGTAATTTCAAGAAAAAGAATGGTGGAAATAATGATATGCATATGGATCTTAAACAATGTGAAGAACCATATGTGCTTAATATGAGAATGGAAGTAAGGATTGTGTTTTGGGCTAGACCAATAGCTAAGATGAGTTATAAATGTATTATTATGCATAAAAATAACATCATTTGAAAATATAAAAATTTCCTTTGGAACCCTATGTTTTGATTAAAGCCTAAGTTTCCATTCCTTGGTTGACTCAATGTGTTCATTGATTCTTTGATTGTAACACCACGAGTTTCTTGTATCATTGACTTTGTATTTGAATATATTTATGTTAATGACCTTTATTATACTAAATACCTAATGATATAACATCACATAACTACCTAACAGATGGGATAGTGGGTGAAAATCATCGGCATTGTACATAATAAATTCTTTACTGGACCCTTGCTAGATGGGTTAATATCTTAGCCATAAGGTCTGATCAATCTTATGTATTTCATGAGTTATTTCACGAGTTTATATCATGAGCATGTGGCCCTATATCTGTTATGTTCATTTTTATTTGAATTGTTGAGCCATTGAAATATGTGACCCAATTTGATATTATTTGTTTCATTGATTGCTTACCTTATCTATTTATTGATTCCTACTATTTTGAACACCACATGACATTAGTATTTTACCAAGCCTTATGTATAATAATATATTTATGACTCATTGAGTAATTTATACTCACTCCTTTAGTGGTTTGCTATTTTTTTTTTTTTAGGTTCAGAGTTAGTAGAGATTGCGGTTCCAAAGACTTCTTCTTTCCTCTCATTGGAACCAGTTGTAGCAAGTAATGTAATTATGTCTTTCATAT
The DNA here is from genome assembly GCA_948193065.1 of Aleurites moluccanus. Lineage (NCBI taxonomy): Eukaryota > Viridiplantae > Streptophyta > Magnoliopsida > Malpighiales > Euphorbiaceae > Aleurites > Aleurites moluccanus. Next base: position 11,892 of record CANXYC011975972.1, on the reverse strand, counting down.
ATTTTTTTGTTCTTTAGAAATGCTCCTTGGGATTTGAGGTGTAGATGTGCATTATAATTAAATGTATAAATAATTATAAATATATAAAATGAAAAATACTTGGGTAACCCAATATATGTATGTGATATTTAATTTCATTATATATGAAGATAATTATTGTCTTATGTGAATATTGATTTAATTGGCTAATGTGATTGGAAATTATGAATGAATTATTGTAATAAGGTTATAAGGATGGATTAGAAGTATATTTTCTATGCAGGTTGAGTATTTTGGGAAATTATTAAAAATGTTGAACTTAGTACTATTCATCTTGGGAATTACACTAAAAATATAGGGAAAACTATATTGATATTTGAATAGTTAATGATTTAATTGGTATTTAAGTGGATAAGGGTTCTACCGGTGATAGTGGCTTAGGCTGTTCCCATACCCTAGGACCGTCACTTTTTAAATTTTGGGACGTGGCAATTAAAAAATCAAATTGAATTACCAAAAAAATTATAGGAGTGTTAGAATATATTTTTTTAGTGTGCCAAAATTATTAGGCTAATAATAATAATAATCGAGTTGTTAACGAGCCTAACAATTGAGCTGTTAGAGAGCCTATTCAGAGCTTATAATTGAGCTGTTCACGAGTTTAATTAAATTGAGTTTAACTTTACTTAAGCTTGGCTCGTTTATTGAGCTATTCATCGAGCCTTGAAGTAAGGTTTAAGCTTGGCTCATTTATAAAATAAACCGAATGTGAACGAGCATTTATCGAGTCGAACATCTAATCACTCGTGAACAGCTTGGCTTATTTGTACCCTGAGTTATACGATCATTGTGCGTATATAGCCCTAGGGCATACTATGCCAATACAAATGCCTTTCTAATCACAGGTCAATGAATACTTAGAAGAAAATAATGTGAATTCTGCTAAGTTTGTGAGTTGATATATTTTAATTTAACCATACATTTAAATACGTGCATACTTGCATTGATTGTGTGTATATATGGATATATAATTATCATGTTACACTAGATTAGTAAGCATGATATATGTTTATATCATAATGATGTTTATACTTGTGAAATGCTATAATTGTTGTTGTGTTTAAATGGGAATAGGATGAGGTGAAATCCGCCAAGATTAAGATAGAAAAATGATCATGGTTATGAAATGATGTATATGTATGAGATAATATGATATATGATTATGATAATGATATTTGGCCGAGTTTGAGCTACTCTCACTGTGGCCCTAAATATGAATAAGAGAACTGTGATCGGGTTCGAGTTGGTCTTACTATGATCCATACTTTGGAATTAAGGGATCCAAGGGAAAGGATCGACTCTCCATTATATATATGTTTATGTATAGAAAAGTTGGGTTCCATAAACTATCTCTCATTATGATTGATTATATCTAATTATATGTGACTTACCGCTCCATATAATTTAAGCATAAATATGTGAATGATAAGATTTTATGACAAATGTATGACATGCATTGCTATATTGATTTATACTATATGATTGAATCGAAAGCTCATACATATTCATTATTTTCCAAGATAGCTTCTCTATAGCTTCTGTGAGAGTAGGTCATGCTTCCTTTTTTGCAGTGGCTTTATTCACATTGATGATTGTGATAGATTTATGTATTTAATAGTACCTCCATAATTGCTTAGATTATCTTATGGATTGCATAACTTCCCCATATATCTTCTTTGTATATGAATGATTATTATGTTTTATAACATGCATTGCTATATTAATTTATATTATCTCATTAAATCGAAAGCTCAACATGTTCATTATTTTCCAAGATAGCTTCTCTATAGCTTTTATGAGAGTAGGCCATGCTTCCTTCCTTGCTGTGGCTTTATTCTCATTGATAGTTTGTGATAGATTTATGTATTTAATAGTACTTTCATAACATGTATATCTTCTTTATGTATGAATGATTATTATGTTTTGCGGGTTGACTGAATCTCTACCTATATAACAAATATATTTATATTTATATGCTAGGATGATATGTTTAGAAGGAGAATGTTATGCCCACATATATTGAGATGAATGTTTATCATGTTATATACAGATTATATTTGGTTATCCATAGATTGATGAGGCTTGCTATAGGTTATGGTAGCATATAGCTTTCCCTTTTTCCTAGTGTTAGTCATAATCTGGGTTTGGGTAGTGACGTAATTAATTAGTTTTATCACATTTTTCTATTAACTTAGGATAAAATGATTATTTTAGCACCGTTGTACCTCTTTACTCATAATGAGGTAAAATTGTCATTTTTTATTGTTGGTTACACTTCATGTTAACTAAGGAAAAAATAGTTATCTAATCTTCAGTCTTATTACTTTATCTTATTCCTTGCTTTGTCTTATTGCTAATTGTTGATCTTATTGTCTAATTTAATTTTTTAATTTTACTACTTTGTCATCAATTTTTTTCCACCAGGGGAAAAAAGTCATTTTACATTCTCAGCGTCAATTTTATTTTCAAAATTTAGAAATCATTAAACTTTATTTCTTAGGGCCAATAAACACATTCCCCATAATTTTGAATTCTTTTAGTTAATTGTCTTTTTGGGCTTAATTCCAGCTTGAGTTATCAAAGGCCTATGATGAAACCTTGAACCATGAATCATGGACGTACTTTGGTTCATGATACAATGTTTTATTCCAACTAGTTGCAATTTCATCCTTTCGAGAGAATTTGGTCATTATGCAAGTTAGGAAAAAAAAAATATTTCTAAGGCCTCGACTCCTCTCAATATTTGTATTAGAGTGGCATTAATTCAGTTTAATCGGTTTAAAAAATTTTTATTAAATTAAATCAATCTTTTCGGTAAGAGAAATTTTCAAATTAGTCAGATTATCATTATAGTCAAATTATTTGTTCGGTTCATTTTAATCAAATTTGATTTGTTGATTTTAAAAAAATATTTTTTTTTTTTATAAATTATCATTATTTTATTATAAATTTGAGAAAAAACATTGATAAAATATCAGTGATAAAAAATTCGAAAAATAATTTAATGTACAATATAAAATTTGTCTATTACATTAATTAATACACTCAAAACTTTTTTTTTTTCAAGAATTAAATTTTTATTTATTTTTAGTTAATTTTTATGAATGGTCATTTTTTAAAAATTTTAAATTAAATATTAGGTTAAAAAATATATGGGTGTATATAAAATAAAATCAAACATATTTAATTGTAATAATAGTAAAAAATAATATATATAATTTCAATTCAATTCAGTTTGAAACTCAAATCGTAAATCAAATTAAATATTTAATTTGTTCTATTTTTTAAATTGGAATCAAACTAAACAGCTGAAAAATTATCGATTTCGATTTAATTTAATTGATTTAATTTAATTTGATCAGTTTGATTACCTCTAAATTAAATTATGGATCATGATAAATAAAAAATAAAAAATAAAAAAAGGAGAAAAAGAACGTGTTCACTCTCAAAAAGCAAATTCATATTTCACACTTCTATGAGTCACATTAGAACTCTAATTCAATTTGAATTGGGTGATTATCTTGAAAATTATCAAGTAGACAAATGTATAATTATCCATATTTAAAACTTGGATAAAGGAATTTTTCTTGCAAGTTGAGTGACTAAAAAGTCTCTTAAATGGTGAGCTATGACGCTCGCAATGCCCAACTCACAACCTAGCATGGCCATGTCGTGGTTAGGGCAGCCCAACAAAATCTTAAGGCACGACAGAGCTGTGTCTAAAGTGGGGGGCCAACCCTCAATGGCCCAACCAAGTCTTATTAGCTTTAAAAGTCTCTTTTTTGGAAATAACATTTCTTATTTTGCAACCTAGCCCCTTGTCTTCAATTTATAAATAGATGTCATAACTTATTTAATTAGGGACTTGGCAAAAAGAAATACTTCCATTTTTCTCTTTCAACTCTCTCTTTCATTTTCTTATATTTTTATGCTATTATTATGCCAAAATTAACTCTCATTTGTTAATTAATTGATTGGTTCATTCTACAATTGGCCTTAGCATTCAAGATCATTTCAAACTCGAATTTGAATTTCTACTTGAGTAAAGTCCTAAGCACAGAAGCAACACAAAGCAATTAAATAGAAAAGAAGAAACCAAACTGCTAATGAATGCTATTTTTGTCTCTAACACACAAAAAGTCTATTTTTAGAATTTCCACTCTTCTCGAATTTTACAATGTAGATCATGATAATTATGATAATTTATAGACCTCCAAGAAAAATTTCATAAAAAATAAATGTGTTTATTACCAAAGAGCAAAATCATATTTCATACATCTTTTAGTCGCATTAAAACTCTAACTTAATTCTAATTTATTTCGAAAATTATCATGTACACAAATGTATAATTATCCAATATTTTAAACTTGGATAGAAATTTTTTTTTTCCCAAATTGCATTACTAGGAAGTCTCTCAAATGGTGAGCCATGGAACTTGTAGTGCCCAACCCACGACCTACCACGACCAGGTTGTGGTTAGGGCAGCCTAGCAATACCCATAAGGCATGATTGAGTCGTGTCTTAAGGGGCGGCCACTCAGCGGTCCAACCTTGTCCCATTGGCTTTGAAAGGCTTTTTTTTTTATCAAATAACATTACTAGTTTTGCAACCTAGCCCCTATCTTCAATCTATAAATAGGAGCCACTTAGTTTATTAAGGATTTGGCACAAAGAAAGACACTCATTTTTTTTCTCTTTTAACTCTTTCATTTTCTTATATTTTATGTTATTATTGTGCTAAAAATAACTCTCATCTATTAAATTGATAGGTTCATTCAACAATTGGCCTTAGAATTCAGGATCATTTCAAATTTGAAGTTGAAGCTATACTCAGCAAAGTCTTAAGCACACAAGCAACTAAATAAAAAAGAAGAAACTAAATTGTTAATCAGTATGTTATTTTCATTTTTTTTCTTGATTGACGTGAAAATGATGGCGTTATCTCTTTATACAATGCTCCTTCTACTCCTCTTTTTTTTTTTTAGAACTCTAAGAACTACATTTTTTCAAATAAATCATTTTTTTGGGTTGCAGGTGTGAATTAAAGTCGAGTCTTAATGATAGATTTTTAGTTTTGTCTTACTCTCCTTACTCTAGCAAGAATATATGGACTTACATACTTTTTATTGTTATGAAGTAAATGCAAAATTCTAGAATTCTATCACTGTTAGTTGTATGCATGTATGTTAAATGTTGTACAATTGTATTGAAGTTATTTCCCATCACAACTATTTGTGTATGCCAAAGAGGAACATATGTGAAAGATGATTGTATTAGGAAAATTAGAGTTATAAACATAATAATAAGAAAATATTAAAAAAAAATACCATGAAAAAATTTTGATTTAATATCTTAATAAATTTATATTTATAGTCTTTAAATGGATAGTCTATTAAATTATCATATTATAATTTTTAAATGGAAGAAATTATAGAACATCTTATAATATCATCTCAAAAATATTTTATCCATTTACTTGGTGATACACTCAATCAATAGACAAAAATCAAGGAATCTCTTCTATAATACTCTTATTTATAATATTTCTTAATAACAATCATAATTTAATAAAAATTCTCATACAACTAATAATAACATTAAAAATAAGAATTTTACTCTATATAGGAAATAATCATCCCAATTAAAAGTTTTGAGTCTCATTTCTAACAATTTTCATCTTAACTCAAAATCTCTCAATCATATAGTCTTCAAATTCAGAGTTTTCAATTATCAAAAGTGCAACTTATCATCAATGTAGTAAAACTAATCACATTAGTTGATGAATCATCATCATTATCAATTTTCAACTTTGCTCTTTATCTTTTCTTGTAGTTTCTTTAAATTTTTCAAGTTTTTTTTCATTTTTGGATGACAATTCTTGTTTGATCATTCTTCTCCACAATAATAGCACTTCACATTGCAAAAGTCTTCGCAACTAGTATATAACTTCCAATTGAAGTGTTTTCAACCTTCATCATCCTCTCAATTTTTAAAACTCAATTTCAATCTTTTCTTCTTCTTAAAATAACTCTTAAACCTCATAATAAAAACTAACTACTAATATATTGTTTGTTAGGAAAAAATTAAAATTATAAACGCAACAGTAAAAAAATAAATAATAATACAAATAAATTTTACGTAGTTCGATATCTCATAAACTTACATCCATTATCATTTGAAATGATAATTTACTAAATCATATTATAATTTTTAAACGAATAAAATTACAAACTATCTTATAATACCTTACAAAGATACCCTACATACCCAATCATCGGGACAAAATACAAAAATTATCTTTTATAGTATTTTTATTCATGATATTATCCACTATTAATCATAATTCAATAAAAAATTTCATTCAAATAGGAATAACATTAAAAATAAAAATTCTCCTCTATATAGAAAATAATTCTCTACTTAATTGAAAAATATTTCTCATATACAAAATAGAAAAAATATAGTCTTTCAAAATCCCATTAAAATTCTGAACCACATTCCTAACATATATTATTTCATTAGTGTCACAGCCTAATTTTAGACTATGACGGTCCTAGGGTACGACTAATGCCTAAGCCACCAGTACCTCGAAAAACCCATACTTTACTTTTACATTCATAACTTAACCTATGATACATTTTAGGTGACAAATTTTTTTTAAAAAATATCATATTATTCATGCAGAAAAACTGACAGAGTTTCTTTTGTATCTCTGACTTAAGCTATCCGCAAAACATATAAATATGCACTCCCAATATAACATACATCCCCTTATATCCTCCATTGATCAATTGCAACTCAAAATGCACTTCAATATTTTCATCCATATCATATAACATATACATTTTATCTCAAACTCATATATCATATATATGTACAATATATATATATCCATATCATATCAATTTACCATTTGATCATTTTAACATTTTACCTAAGTCAACTTAAACCTCTATACATTATATACCAAGGAATCTCTATACACAGGAGTGACTTCTAATACGTACATCTGATCCAAGGCTGGAGATGGTGTAGCCAATAGATGATTCCCTCACTGAGGTCTTGAAATTATATAACCACTAAAAGGGGTGAGTATAACAATATACTCAGTGAGTCATTCTATATATATGAGTATGCAACAATATTCATGACAGCCACATCTATCCATTAATGATCAGTAAATAGAAATGCTGGTGATAGCATGATAAAATATATAGCATGGATCATAATGCATATAATATAACATGAGCCTGTAACATGTCATATATCATACTGTAACTTCATTTAATCACATCTCCCCCAATCAACCATGGCATAAGGAATATTCTTACCCTCCCTAGCAGAGGCCATAACATATATCTGTGATCACAGCCGATGGTTTATTTATACACCATCGAAGTAGTCCTGTTATAGCATATTATATGCAAATATCTCATATAACATAAATATATTAAAATAAGTCTCAAATAGGACTTAAATGATGATATATATCAATAATAAACCCAAAGAAAGAGTTTGGCTCATTTTCAGATTTTGGCCCGCCGAAACTCAGTTTGCGCTGCCGCAACTGGCTCCCAAATTACGGGTCCGTTTTTATTCTTCAGGCACTTTTTGGTTTGCCTTGAATTCAATATATACATAGCAATTTATGTATACCAATATCAAGTACATATATATAAAAGATGATTAGGCTTGGTTTCAGGTCAAAAAACCTTTTTAAATATATTTTATAGTCAATCAAAGTTTGTGCCAAAATTAGATATTTCGGTGGCACCATTTTAGGTCAATATAGCAAATTTGCCCAAATATGAATCATTAATGGTTTTCAAGCAAGATTATCATTTCATATGCATAAATGCATGACTTATGAATGTATTATGCATCAAACATCTATATAGACTCACCTTATTCACAAACTCCAAAATCCCGTCCGCGACCCTAATCTGGGACGATTTTCCTATAACATTCAAATTTGCCTTATAAGACACATATCTATCAAAAATCATATCAACATACATATTATGCCACATTAAGGCATAATCAAGTTTATAAACACATAAACACATACATTATGCATATATTACACATTAAGCACATCAAAAGCCCTATATTACACCTTTAACACATTTCATACTTTTTATGCACCAAATGCAATTTCATCACTATAAACCACTCACGTTACACATATTCATTGATATTAGGCTAAGTTATAAATTTCTAAACACTTAGCTCACCATTTCATACTAAACCTATACAAATTTCCAATTATGCTTCAAATCACTTATACCATTCACTCTTCCTACATTTAACCTTATACATTCCAACCATTTAAGCCATTATACCTTAATCATACTTTAGTTCTTCATTTGCATTTTCCTAACACCTTAATGTAACAAAGTCTATATGTTACCATTTTAATGGAAATCATTCCATTCTTCAATCTTTCAACACCAAACAAATATACAACATTGATAAACACTAAATGCATTACATTTAATCCTTTAAACCTACCAAATGCCAAAGCACTAAGGCATTTATCAATCTTCCAAGTTTCGAGCAAAGTGTCATTCTATTTAGATGCATTCAATTCAAACATTTAACCATCCATTCATGTGAATTAAATCAAATATACATCATTTACACCTTTAAAATCAATTAAACATCAAAATCACACAATGTGTTCTTCATCATTGATTTTGACCATTTCATTTTTCCTAACCAAATGAGTTTGTTTCCTTCATTTGACCGCAAAATCATATCATACACATCATTTGAACTAAAGGAAACATCAAAACATCAATTTGATTCCAAGTTTTTCCTATTAGCGTTTCAATCCATCTTTTTGCATTCTAACCATACAAAATTGATTTTAATCACTAATAAACATTAAGGAATATCATATGAACATAATGGAATCAAAAGAACTTCAAAACTAACAACTTACCAAAAAATTTTTAAAAACTTCTTTGAATTAATTTGCTATCCATATGAGTTTTTCTTTGAAATGTAAGGTTGGATTTGTGTTTACAAGGTAGGAATTAGTATAATTCCATCAAAAAATGGAAGAAAACTATAATTTTGGTGGTTACCTAAGGTTGGCCGAAACCTATATAGTATGAACAATGAAAATTCTGCAACTTGAAGCTTTAAAAAGATGACAATGATGAAGTGGTGGGAAAAATCCACCAAAATATCAAATGGTGTGATCTAATACATCAATCTTATGATTAAAATGGTGAAACCTAGCCGTCCATCCATCCATCGTTCATACTTTTATGCCATTGGTTAATCAAAGTCAATATTGATGGCTTAAGGATACATTTTTCACATCAAATCTAAAACCAAAGCCATGTATTGTGCTTAAGATAACAAATTTGCAACCTACTGATCCAACCGTTCATTTCTTCATCATTTGATCCAATGGCTAGATTTATTCAAGCCTAAAGTAATGTCATAAGGTTGCATACATAGTATAATTCCATACCTCAAAGGAAAAGACTATAATGCCTTTAGTTCAACCAAAGCACCTCAGGCACCTCAAGCACCTTAATTGAGGAGGTTACCCGGTACAATTTTCAATCGGGTTTATTTTTTCATCAAATTTTCAAATAAACTAAATAACATCATTTATATTCCCTTAAATCCTTTTCTACCTTTAAATATTGTGTTAATTCCATAAGAACTTGAAGGGGTGTGACATGACTATTTTGCCCCTAGTTCACAAAATTTCATGTTTCTTCCAATTTCTTCCTAACAGCCTTTGATGTACTTTTACATGTGTAAAACTATCTAAAACATGCATATTCATTCAATTTAACCAACAACATGTATCATACATAACATATAAGTAAACATAGAATCTCCTTAAGTTTGCCTCTTTAAGCTTATGTTCTAAGCCTTTAAGCTAGGGTGTTGCATTCTACCCCCCTTTAATTAAATTCGTCCTCGAATTTACTTAAGGCATAAGGTAAAATAATAACATGAATTAATAAATAAGGAGGGGTATCTCTGTCTCATCTCAGCTTCACTCTCCCAAGTACACTCCTCTACTGTCCTATTTCTTCATAAGACTTTGACCATAGGAATGCTCTTGTTGCGAAGTTGTCTAGTTTGCTGATCAATTATATTAACTAGCACTTCTTCATATGCTAACTCATCATTTACCTCTACATCCTATAACTGAAGAACATGGGATGGATCTGATATATACTTCCTTAACATAGAAATATGGAAGACTGGATGCACATGTCCCATGTTTGGAGGTAGTGCCAATCTGTAGAATACATTTCCTACTCTATCTAAAATCTCAAAAGGACCTATGTATCTAGGTGATAACCTCCCTTTCTTTCCAAATCTCATAACTCCCTTCATTGGAGAGATCTTAAGGAAAACATGATCACCTATACTAAACTGTATGTCATTTCTCTTTGGATCGGCATAACTCTTCTGCCTACTGAAGGCAGTTCTAATCCTCTTATTAATCAAGGGAACCTTTTCCATTGTCTCTCTGATCAAATCAGGGCCCTCTAGCTATTTCTCCCTAGGGTCAACCCAACATATTGGAGATCTGCACTTTCTTCCATATAGTGCTTCATATGGTGCCATGTCAATAGTGGAGTGGTAGCTGTTGTTGTATGCAAACTCTATCAGTGGCAGATAATGATCCCAGCTATGTTTGTAGTCCATCACACAAAGCCTTAACATATCTTCTAAGGTCTGTATAGTCCTCTCTGTCTGACCATCTGTCTGTGGGTGAAATGCAGTGTTGAACTGTAGTTTAGTACCCAAAGACTCTTGAAATTTCTACAAGAATCTGGAAGTAAACTGAGTACCCCTGTCAAAAATAATCACTAGTGGTACCCCATGTAGTTTGACAATCTTATCAATGTATAGCTGAGCATACTACATTGCTGTGTAGGTAGTCTTTACTTCCAGAAAGTAAGCTGACTTGGTTAATCTGTCCACTATTACCCATATGGAATCATAGCCCCTCTGTGTCCTTAGCAATCCAACCACGAAATCCATAGTGACTTGTTCCCATTTCCACTTAAGTAGTTGAATCTCTTGTAATAAGCCAGATGTCTTCTGATGTTCTATTTTAACCTGCTGACGGGCTAAACAGGTAGACACAAATCTAGCTATGTCACCTTTCATGTTGGGCCACCAATAATACTGTTTTAAATCATGGTACATTTTTGTGACTCCTAAATGAATAGTGTATGGAGCATAATGAATCTCCTCCATGATCTGCTTTGTCAAATCATCACAATTAGATACACATAATCTGTTATTGCATTTCAATACATTATCCCTAATTGTGAATTCAGGAGCCTTACTTTCATTGACTAACTCCATAATCCTCACCAATTGTGCATCTTTATCCTGAGAATTCCTTATTTGATCCAACAATAAGGGTCTAACTTGAAAATGTGCCATTAGCACCTGTTTCTGTCCTAGTATCTCAAAATTCAAAGTTAACCCTATTGCTATCAGTTCCCTGAATTCCTGTACCAATGGTTGCTCTGTAACTGTCACATGTGATAAACTGCTCATAGATTTTTTGCTCAATGCATTTGCTACCACATTAGCTTTCCCCGGGTGATACAGAATCTGACAATCATAGTCTTTTAGTAGCTCAACCCATCGCCTCTGTTTCAGATTCAGCTCTTTCTACTGCTGTCGATACTAAAGACTCTTGTGATCTGTATAAATCTCACATTTAACCCCATAAAGATAATGTCTCCAGATCTTCAAAGCAAAAATCATTGTTTCCATCTCTAGGTCATGAGTAGGATAATTTGCTTCATGCTTCTTTAACTGTCTATAAGTATAAGCAATCACCTTTCTGTCCTAC
>CANXYC011975807.1:0-54939 GCA_948193065.1 Aleurites moluccanus | reverse complement strand
TGGATATATGTATACATTGTACATATATATGATATATGAGTTTGAGATAAAATGCATATGTGATTTATGATATGGATGAAAATATTGAAGTGCATTTTGAGTTGCAATTGAAAAATGGAGGTTATAAGGGGATGTTTGTTATATTGGGAGTGCTTTATTATATGTTTTGTGGATAGCTTAAGTCAGAGTTTCAAAGGAAACTCTGTCAGTTTTTCTGCATGCATGTTTGACATATGATGTTTTAAAAAAAAATTATGACCTAAAATGTATCACAGGTTAAGTAATGAATGTAATTGTTTAAGCATGGGTTCTTCGTGGTATTGGTGGCTTAGGCATTACCCATACCCTAGGACCATCATAGTCTAAAGTTAGGCTGTGACAAAAATTCTGCAACTTATAAGCTTTAAAAAGATGACAATGGTGAAGTGGTGGGAAAAATCCACCAAATATCAAAAGGTGTGATTCCATACATCAATCTTATGATTAAAATGGTGGAACCTAGCCATCCATACATCTATATTTCATACTTTTATGCCATTGGTTAATCAAAGTCAATATTGATGGCTTAAGGATACGTTTGCCACACCAAATCTAAAACCAAAGCCAATAATCCAATGTATTATGCTTAAGATAGCAAATTTGCAACCTATTGATCTAACCATCCATTTCTTCATCATTTGATCCAAAGGATAGATTCAATCAAGCCTAAATTAATGTCATAAGGTTTCATACATAGTATAATTCCATACCTCAAAGGAAAATACCATAATGCCCTTAGTTCAACCGAAGCACCACAAGCACTTCAATTGAGGAGCTTACTCGGTACAATTTTCAATCGGGTTTATTTCTCCATCAAATCTTTAAATAAATTAAATAACATCATTTACATTCCCTTAAATTGTTTTCTACTTTTAAATATGGTGATAATTCCATAAAAATTCGAAGGGTGTGAAATGACTATTTTGCCCCCAGTTCACAAAATTTCAAGTTTTTCCCGATTTCTTCCTAACAACCTTTGATGTACTTTTACATGTGTAAAACTATCTAAAACATGCATATTCATTCAATTTAAGCCTAAAAATGCATCATACATATCATATAATCAAGCAATGAATCCCCTTAGGTTTGCCCCTTTAAGCTTATGTTTTAAGCCTTTAAGCTAGGGTGTTACATTGCCTTTGGCAATTCCTGCATCCTAGGATCATCATGTTCTAATTTTGGGATGTGACAGTTCCCTTGTTAAATAAGTGTTCCCTACTAAATAATAGTAAACTATAGGCAAAACTTGTTAAATGATATATATCATTAGAACACATATAGAGACAATAATTTTTCCTTTTTCATAATGACTAAACTTATTTTTTAAAAAAAATTTAAGCATGAATTTTAAACAAGCAATATGTTGGACCCCATTGTATTTAATTTTAATTTTGATGATAACAAAATTGATCAATATGTTAATTATGCTAACAATTTTGTTTGAGTTAGTTAAGGCATAAGAAATCATGACTATTGCTAAATCATAGGTTTAACACATTTGAAAGATTTTAATGGCAATTAGAACTCATATTGTCATCAAGAAAAATGACATGAAGTAAAGTCATGAAGTGCACATGCTAAGGGGGAGTATATTTTGAAAAATGCATAAAATAAATCATCAAAATTCAAGTTGTAGGAAATGCAGAAGTAGCTGGCGCTACTTAAAAAGTCGTAGTCATGACACAGGAGTCACAGGTGTGAATGTTTTTTTGTCGTGGCCATTAATAAGAAGTCTAGGGAGTAGCAGAAGTTCAAGTCCTAGATAGGCAATATTTGCAAGTGCAAATATTAGAGTAGCAGGTGCTACTGATAGTTCACAGCTACTATAGTCAAGTCGCAGGTGTGAAGGGCAAGTCTAAGGATGAGACGTTAGTTGCGGGCACTACTAAGGGAACCTCAATTGGACAATAGCCTCAATCTAAGTATGGACAATATTTTCTGGCGCTACTAACACAGTCTCAGGTGAAACTCAAAGAATTAACAGGTGCGAAAGTTGATAGCTAACTATGAAGAGATTCTTTGTCACAAAAGTTGCGAGCACAAATTGATAAAAAATGACAAAAATTCTAGCTATTGGAAATCAAGTACAACTGTATTTAATTGCATTTAAGAGGGAAAAATGGCTCTATTTGAAGTAAGGGTATAAATATGAGTTGGTGAAAACTTTAAATGTAAGAGAACAACTATTGTGAAGCATGCATTGAGTTATTACACCAAATCATTCATATTTATGGCTTATATAGCTTATTAATTGTAAAGCAATAATAGTGAGCTATTGTTTGTAAAATCTTTGAGGTTGTTAAGACTCACTGATTATTGAGAGTTTGGAAAAAAGTAAAAGGGGATTTTCTTTGTCTCATCTCTTGTATCTCTTAAGGGTTTGACTGTGAGCCTTAGGACAACACTTGTAAAGGTTTGATTGTGAGCCTTGAGAAAACACTTGTAAGGTTTGAGTGTAAGCCTTATGAAAACACTTGTAAGGTTTGAGTGTGAGCCTAAACACTTAGGTTTGATCTTGCACCTATAAAAGGATCATAATGAAATACTCAAGTGTGATCTTGAGGAGTGGATATAGGCAAAGTGTTAGCCGAACCATTATAAAATATTGTTTCTCATTCTCTTTTCACTCTCTTTATCAATATTTTTATTTACCCATAAATTTTTAAATACCAACAAATTCACCCCCTCTTAGTTATCAATGACCTTTCAATTGGTATTCTAGTTTTGGTTCCACTTTTATCAAAGATTTAACCATCTTGGAACAAAGATCATGGCAACTTAAGGAACATATATTGTTGAAGGAGGTTCCACCATGAGACCGCCTTATTTTAATGGCACCGACTATCCATATTGGAAACATCGGATGGAAATGTTCATATATAACGATGGCATTGATCTATGGGATGTTGTTGAAGAAGGGCATGTGGTTCCAACAAAAACCGTGGATGACATTATAGTAAAGAAGCCCAGTAATGAATGGAAATCCACTGAGAAGAAGGCCATTGGGAGAAACCAAAAAGCAATGCACACTCTTTATTGTGCATTGAGTAGAGAAGACTATGAAAAAATCTCCCATTGTATTTTAGCCAAGAAAATATGGGATACCTTGGAAAATACTCATGAAGGTACCAATCAAGTCAAATGCAAGAAGATTCAAATTCTTACTCATAAGTATTAATTATTCCAAATGCACCCTAATGAGAAGGTGTCTAAAATTTACAATCATCTCATGGTGATTGTTAATCAAAAGAGGAAGATAGGGACAACATATTCCCTTGAAGGCATCAATTGCAAGATTCTAAGAGTCCTCCCTAAGAAAGATTGGAAAGTAAGAGTCACTTCCAAAGAGAAAGCCAACAACTTGAGTACCCTACCAACCGACAATTTGATGGGTAAGTTACTTACTCATGAGATCACCTTATCTTAAGGAAAAGTTGAAGAAAAGAACAAGAGGTTGACTTTCATTGCTTCAAAAGAGACATCTACAAATGGAAGTGACATGGAGGATGATGACAAAGACATGGCTATACTCATAATAAAAATATGGAAATTAATCCTTAGAAACAAAAAGCAATTTGGTAAGTAAGAGAATCAAAGAAGCAACCAAGTCAAATGCTTCGAATGTGACAAAGTGGGGCACATCAAGTCAGAATGCCCAAAGCTAAAGAACAAGAAAGAGGCTTTGGCTGGAACTTAGGCTGACTTAAGTGATTTAGATGATGATAAGGAAAGCAATGAAAAGGTTGCTAACCTATGCTTTATAGGAATTGATAAAGACACTTCTTCAAGTGAGCTAAGTAATTCAAACTTCACTAATGATGATGATGCTATGCAAATGATGGAATCATTGCTTTCTATTTATCATAAATTACAAAGTAAATATGATATTTTGAAAACAATGTCAAATAATATTTTAGATGCATGTGATGTTTATATAGATGAGATAGCTACTTTAAATGCCTCCAAAATTGAATTGGAGAAGAATATCCTTCATTTAACACAAAAGACTAATGAATTCAATGAGATTAGGAAGGAAAATGAAGCCTTAAAGGTTAAAGTAGCTTCACATGATGAATTTATCTGCAAACCTTACAAGGCAAAGAAAAGTTAGATGAAATCCTTGAATGTCAAAGGTGTCCTACTATCAAGTTTAGACTTGGATATAGTTAAGGTAGTGAGCCATCCACCTCTAAAACCACTTTTGTTAAGGCATCTAACTTCACTACACATGTGCCATTTATGCTTCCACTCAAGGTCATGAGACCTAAGAATGACATGCCTAAGGTATAGGGTTAAAGAAGATCTCCATATGCATACACTAGACCAAGACCACATTATAAGCTTAGACCTCAATTTATGCCAAGAAATGATTTTCATCATAACATGAGGTGTCATTATTGTGGTAGATTTGTTCACATAAACTATAGATACTATGTTAGAAAATTGCATCTAGGATATATTAATTTGGATGCTCTTAATGCTAATCCCAAAGGAAAAAGGGTACCAAAAATGCATTCTTTTATTTCTTCCATACAAAATTTTTTGTAAAAGAATGACAGAACAAAGATTGTTTATCAACCTCCACATAGAAGAAATGGTGCAAACAAAACTTATTCATATTGAGCATATAAAAATGGAATTACATATAGACCTTGTACCAAAGATTATAAAGCATTCAATAATATGAAGAGCACAAATGATAGAAGACACTACCAATGTAGCAATAGTAGAAAGCCATAATGGAAAAATGTTGATCATTCTTGACTTGCACAAGAGTATAAGAGGTAAACAAGTACCATATCTTACCTCTGTTGCAATTTAAATAGATGAATTGATTGATGGAATGTTTAATTACTTAAATGAGTTTTGATAATATCTTTTTGTGCAAATTTTCTTTGATTGTCCTTTGAGCAGCCCTTGAACATTTTTTGATTTATTAAGGGGGAGAAATGCTTGAAAAAAGGAGAGAAATAATTTGAACCTTATTATATATTAAGCTATTTTGAATCGTATTATATATTAAGCTATTTTGAACCTTATTATATATTAAGCTATTATTTTTCAAAAGGGGAGAGCAAAATCTTTTTTATGATATCAAAAAGGGGGAAAGTTTGTGTACAAGTGTTTGTATTTAATTGGTTGAGCTTATATTCATGAACTATTTTGATTATCTCTTAAACAGTTGTATGTATGATTTTGTTATCATAAAAAAATGGGAGATTCTTGGACATTATTGTGTTTGATGTTGATTTTGATGATAATAGAACATATCAATGTGTTAATTATGCTAACAATTTTGTTTGAGTTGGTTAAGGCATGAGAAATCATGACCATTTCTAAATCATAGGTTTAGCATATTTGAAAGATTTTAATGGTAATTAGAACTCATATTGTCATAAAAAAATGACATGAAGTGAATCCATAAAGTGCACATGTTAAGGGGAGCATACTTTGAGAAGTGCATAATACAAATCATCAAATTTAGTTGTAGCAAATGTAGAAGTAGCGGGTGCTACTTGAAAAGTCATAGGCTCGACACAAGAGTCGCAGGCACGAATGTTCTATCATAGGTGTTACTAAGAAGTCCAGAGAGTGGCAGAAGATCAAGTCCCAGACAGTGCAATATTTGTGGGCATGAAAGTGTCAAGCATAACTGATTGTTCACAACTATTGTAGTCAAGTTGCAGGTGTAAAAGGCAAGTCTAAGGCTAAGATGATAGTTACGGGCGTGACTAATTAGTCGCAGGAACTACTAAGAGAACCTCAATAGGACAGTAGCCTCAGTCCAAGGATGGATGATATTCGCAGGGGCTACTGATTTAGTCATAGGTATGACTCAAAGAATTCGCAAGCGTGAAAGTTGATAGCTAACTGTGAAGAAATTCTATATTGCAGAAGTCACGGTCATTGCCAGTTAATCGCAGGTGTGAGTCAATAGAAAAAGATAAAAATTCTAGCTATTGGAAATCAAGTACAACTGAATTTAAGAGGGCAAAATGGCTCTACTTGAAGCAGAGGTATAAATATGAGTTGGTGGGAAGATTAAATGCAAGAGAACAATTATTGTGAAGCATTCATTGAGCAATTGTACCAAATCATTCATATTTATGGCTTATAGAGCTTATTAATTATAAAGCAATAATAATGAGCTATTATTTGTAAAATCTTAGTGGTTGTTAAAACTCATTGATTATTGAGAGTTTGAAAAAAGTAAAAGGGGTTTTTCTTCTTTTAATCTCTTGTATCTCTTAAGGTTTTGAGTGTGAGGCTTAAGACAATACTTGAAAAGGTTTGAGTGTGAGGCTTAGAACAATACTTGAAAAGGTTTGAGTGTGAGCCTTGAGAAAACACTTGTAACTTTTAAGTATGAGCCTAGATACTTGGATTTGATCTTGCACCCACAAAAGGATTATAATGAAATACTCAAGTGTGATATTAAGGAGTGGACGTAGGCAAAGAGTTGGTCAAACCATTATAAAATATCATGTCTCATTCTCTTTTCACTATTTTCATCAATATTTTTATTTACTTATAAATTTTTTAATACCAACCAATTCACCCCCCTCTTGGTTGCTAAGGGACTTTTACAATAAAATTTATGGTTAAGGAAAAATAACTTGCAAAAATAAATAATAACTTTTGAAAACATAACTTTGCTTAACACATGCATTATAATCTTGTCTTTATAAACTCCCCTGAATTAAACAATATTTTCTTCCCCTTTTAGTCATAATAAAAAGGGAGACATTAACCATTAATTTAAGCACTAATGCATCATAATCGACAACCAATGATCAAACGTTCAACATCCATCACTTTAGCAATACAAATTTATCAAAAAGTTAAATAGCGTAGGTATCAAAACACAATATATCAATAAAAGGATTAACAATTTATATCAAATAAAACATATCCATAGTCAAAATGGCTTAGCCGAAGGCGAGTCGTGGGCTGGCTAAGGTTTCTGGGGGAGTATTTTGGAAATTTTGATAGAGGTGAGTCTATATATACGATTGATGCATTATTCATTCATAAGTCATGAATTTATGCATATGAAATGATATCCTTGCTTGAAAACCATTAATGATCCATTTTTGGGCAAATTTGCCAATATGACCTAAAGCAGAGCTACCAAAATGCCTATATTTGGCACAAATTTTGAATGGCTATAAAAATTATTCTAAAAGGCTTTTTGACCTGAAACCAAGCCCAATTGTCTAATATATATATGTATTTGTTATTGGTATAAAGAAAATGCCATGTTTATATTGATTTCAAGGCAAACCAGAAAGTGCCTGAAAAATGAGAAACGAACCCGTAATTTGGGAGCCAGTTGCAGTAGCGCAAACTGGGTCCCGACGGGTAAAAATATGAAATTGAGCCCAACTCTTTATGTGAGTTTTATAATGTTATATATCATTTCTTAAGTCATATTTGAGACTTATTTGATATGTTTATGCTATATGAGACATCTGCATATAATATGTTATAACAGGACTACTTCGATGGTGTAGAAATAAACCATCGGCTGTGATCGCAGATATATGTTATGACCTCTACTAAGGAGGGGTGAAATTCCCTATGCCATGGTGTGATGTGGTTGGAAATGATATGATTGGATGGAAATGTGATGGAAGAGAAGTGAAGTCATAGTTTACTATATGATACAGTATGACATGTTACAGGCTCCTATTATATTATATGCATTATGGTTTATGATATATATTTCATCATGCTATTATCATTATTCTTATTTACAGATCATTAATGGATAGATGTGACTTGTCATGAATAATATTGCATACTCATATATGTATATTGACTCACTGAGTATAATGTTATACTCACCCCTTTCAGCGGTTATATGTTTTCAGGACCTCAATGAGGCAGTCATCCATTGACTATATCATCTTCAGCCTTGGATCACAGATATATGTATTTGAGGTCACTCCTGTGTATAGAGGTTCCTTGGTTTATAATGTATAGAGGGTTTGGATTGACTAAAAGTATAGTGTCAAAAATGATCAAATGGTAATCAGATATGACATGATAATGTATATGTTGTACATATATATGATATGAGAAATTGATATGATGCAATTATGATATGAGATATGATGCAATTATTGAAGTGAAGATTGAGTTGTGATTGACTACTGGAGGTTAAAAGGGGATGTATGTTATTTTGGAAGTGCAATTTATATGTTTTACGGATAGCTTAAGTCAGAGTTACAAAGTAAACTCTGTCAGATTTTCTACATGAACATTATAATGTTTTAAAAAAAAAATTATCACTTAAAATATATCACAGATTAAGTAATGATTGTAAAAGTTAAATTAAAGTAATAGCTTGGGTTTTTCAAGATACTGGTCGCCTTTGGCATTACCCGTACCCTAGGACCGTCATAGTCTAAAATTAGGCTGTGACAGATTTGGTTTCTGTTGCTAACTGAATTATGGTAAGTTTCAAAATGCTGGTTTGATTGGGGTTGATTTCAATGGGCTGTTGAATCATATTGTCGGAGGCTTGTTTATTGGGGGCCTGGATTAACATCCCTTGACTATATCCAATTACGTATGCACGTGCATGGGAAGTTTTGCCATATAAACTGGTAAACTGGATAGGTCCTAGGATTACAAGACATGGATTTTTCCCTCAGGGTTTAGCGTTTCAGTTCTCAGTCTTGAATCCTGATCTATTGGCAGCTCTATTTATAATGTGAAGATTTTCCTATTCCTCCATAGATGAGAATTTTCTATTGTGTGAGTTGAATTTTGCTGCGCTTATTTTGTATTTCATCATATGATTGAAAACGAATATACCTCACTAAGATATGTTTTGTATTTCAGTATATGATTGAAAACTAATATGACCCATTAGGATATTATAGCCTCTAATCTCTATCAAAATATCACATATGTCAAAGAAGTTGGTGTCTAGCTGATATGTTTAGCCCTCAAGTTCTGAGAGATTAGTGGAATCTGCTCTACCTATATCTGTGTCAAAAAGCAAAATTAATCTGTTTCTTTGAGGCAAAAAAGAAAAATTAATCTTTAGTGGCACATTATTTCCAAATTCTGAGCTGTCAGGTGTGGAGGGAAGACTTTAAAATATGAATGAATATAGCTAAATAAAAAAAAATATCCTTGTGCTTGGCAAAAGAAAAAAAATAATTGTTACAATTTATTTGAAACATTAAAATTACTTCACAATCATTTTATAAGTGTAAAAATTAATCACAATTTCATTTTTAGAAGGTAAATTATGATTGATGATTTCATTTCATCTTGAAAAAGATGATTAATTTCATAATAAAAGTCCTTATTTTTTAATATTGGAATAAGGAACTCAAACTCGAGTCTATTTCCAAGTCATGCAGGTGTGACAAAAGTGTTATGTTAACCTTATGGATGTGATATTCTGACATGTAAATAGCTGGTCCAAGGTTATTCGACCATGGTAGTTGCATAAGTTCTATTATAATATTATGATGTTGTTTTCTAACATAGTAATTTCTATTTTAATATGGGTTAATTCATTTTGTTAATTTGGCTATTTGATTGAATTTTTTATTTATGGTATTTAAATTTTGTATTCTATGATATTGTTACGTTGTCATAGCTTTGGCTACAAATAAAAAATTTGCTTGTTCAGTGCTAGTAGTTATACTCATTGGACTTCTCGTGTCATTGGGTTGTCTCCAAAGCATCATTTATGTGATGGGACCTATCTGGCCAGGTGGTTTTAATTTTATTTAGCAAATTTTATGGTGCTGGCCAAAATTTTTGTCATGAATTACAGTGGTTTTGAAGGCCTTGGGCTACCAACTGTTTTCTAATTTCTCAACACTATTGGTGATAATTATGGCCAAATAAATCTGGAAGCCCCTGTGATTATGTCAAATGTGCAAGTGAGCACTTCAAGTTTTATTTTGTTTGATTGGACATTTAACTTTTATTTCATAGTCAATTGAGCCATTTTGACAATTAAATAATAATAAATTTCTGATAATAATATAAAACTATATCAATTTTATTCTTTTTAATAGTTTTTAAAATTTTAAAAATTCTATAAATTTTAACTAATTGATAAAAATATAATATGTGAATAAAGAAAAAAAAGTATTCTGCTTCTTCAACCCCTAATGCTAACTTTAGGCACCACCCACCTCCACCATCATCATTGTCATCCAATACAATATAATATCATCACCACCCAAACAAATCACAAAAAATAACTGCAAAAATTAGTTCGCTTGAAGTCTTAACAAGAGAAAACCATCAATGGTCAATAATAATAAGAGAATATCAAAAGTATTCTTATCAAAACATCTCTGTATGCTGTTCAATCTCCTTTTCTGTTGCTGATTTTACAATAGTTGTTTCAATTATTTCAATAATCAACAACTGTCTATTTGGGTAAAAGATTTGATTTCTGTTCATTCCTATCTCTCTCATTGATCTGACGAAAAGATTGCCATCAAATAATGGGAAAAGTTTATTAGATAGGGAGGGTGGATGAGGTTGAGATTTGGTTGAAGATAGATCGATGCGTAGATTTACATAAAGTTGAGAGAGTGGTTTTCTCAAATTTTTATTTTTTTATTTTTTAACTTTTAATTAAAATATATTTTTTTTTTTGTAAAAAGACTAAAGATTATATTGAAAAAAAATCTGAAATTTTAAAATTAAAAACAAATATTTTTTTTGACATTATCATAAAATTTATATTCTATTGTTTAAAGGGCTCAATTGACTACAAAATAGAAGTTAAGTGCTCAATTGATAATAAAACTTGAAGTATTTAGTCGAACATTTGACATAAGTGTAGAGGCTTACATATGTATTTAGCCTGATAATAATTCATTCAAATTATGACTACAGAGATGTTAAATTTATGCCTTCATATTTGTTTCTGTAATTTAAATGAACACTTTAAATTTGAACTTTCCTAGATGAGTACTTTAACTTTCAGAACTGATTTGTTCATCCTTATTGTCAATGTCAGGCTAAGTCGGATGTGGGAGGAGATGTTTAAATGTCACGCGCGTCAGTCTTACATTATCGATATAGCATGCAGGAGGAGTACCAAATTCTCGATACAGTCAGAGTCACATCGGCAGATTACTATGCATCTAGAAAATGAACTCTACTCTCTGTCATCATGTTTTTCGAAGTGGATTGGTGCTCAGAAGTCCTATCTGATGGCTATAAATGATTGGCTTATGAAATGTATCCTTCTTCCAGAAAAAAGTACAAAGAAGAAAAGGGGGAGACCGCCACCATCCTCTTCTTCGATTTTGAGAAGAAGTGGCCCACCAATATATGTCACCTGTGGTTTCTGGTTAGAAAAGCTTGAAGCCTTGCCTGTAAAGGATGTTGTGGATTCTATAAAGGGTTTAGCTACAGAAACTGCCCAGTTTTTACCCCGCCAAGAGAAGAGCCAAGGGAAAAGTGCAAGCCTAGGATTGTGGAAGGCTGATAATGGCAGTGATTTGGGAATTAATCTGTTGAGAGATGAAACTTCGGAGGATTTTATTCCTGGTTTTGAACGTTTTAAATCTAGCTTGAAGGGATTTCTTTCTCAGTTGAACGAGTTTTCCAGGCATTCTGTGGAAATGTATATTGAACTTAAGAAGGCCATCCATGACGCTAAGAATCCCCAGCCTCAACCCCCATTCCAACCACAAATTTAATAGAAGAAAGAATTTGGTGCAGAAAAGAGTAAGAATTTCATTAATTTAGCAGTCTTCAAAATTTTCGTACACGAAGCATTTTGTACAAAGTTGAGTTGGATTGTGGCATTTGTATATGAAGAAAGGAATAAAGGGATACACGGAAGCCATTTAAGTACAAAAGAAATAAAGAAGCTGATATAAATTTATAATGAAGAGGTTATAAAGGCAAAGCTAGGGGTGGTTTTGCAGTTCAAAAACAAGAAGCGGTCTTCACCTGCTTTCTAGTGGTGATAAATAGAGTTTTTTTTGAATGTAAACAGCACCTGTATAGTTTTTGCCTTGTCCTTTTCAATTTTTTTTTTAGTAACTATAGGAACTCAACATCAAAATTACACCACTGTTCAAATATCTTTATTACGCATTGCATTGCAATAATATTCATGTCTCTCTTTATATGTCTATCATATCATATGCTTGGTTTTAAAATTATATTCTCTTAGTATAAAACTAGATATCAATTATTGTTCTCATTTGAGCTTTGTGGTTGCTTGGCCATTTCTTTTGACAGAGACCTTTGTTTGCGATTAGCTGGGAGCCGTTACCTGTAAATA
This sequence comes from Aleurites moluccanus, assembly GCA_948193065.1. Lineage (NCBI taxonomy): Eukaryota > Viridiplantae > Streptophyta > Magnoliopsida > Malpighiales > Euphorbiaceae > Aleurites > Aleurites moluccanus. Next base: position 42,611 of record CANXYC011975807.1, on the reverse strand, counting down.
TTTTGCCAATTGATTGTTATTGCAAGTATTTTTAGTAAAGTAATTAGTTGTTAATATATTTAATGATTATTAATGATAAATATAAATATTTATTTTTTTATTTAAATATTACTTTAAAAATATAATCTAACACTTTGTTTAATTTGTTGTTAACTATGATAAAAATAAAAATAAAATGTAGTGATCACTGAGAATTTGTTGAGGATGATTGATGGCGGCCGTCGATAATTAATTGTAATGGTAATGACAATTGATGGTTGATAGATTAATAAATATGTGATTATACACTTCTATTTGATTATAAATGTTATTAATAATTAAATTATACAAATATTTTATAATTTATATCTTAATCTCATAAAATTTTAATGAGAAAACCTAAAAAAATAAAATCATTGCTTCATTTTTTTTTTTCACACGTCATTGTATTTTTATTTTTTATAAGTTGTAATTGAAAATTTTTATTTATACAAATAAAAATGTATAATGACTTATTATTATTTTTTAATTGATCTACATAAAATTATAAATCTGACAGGTTGGATTTGATTAGAGTTAAGTTTTAAATTTAATCCAAATATTTTGACTAAACTCCGTCAAATATGACAACAATAAGTTTCAAGCCGAGTTTGAGCTAACCTATTGAATGTCTTCACACCCTTAGACAATGTATTATTGCTAACAATTTCTTCTCTTGTAATGTTCAGCACTTCTCCATCTCACTGAGTTTGTGACTTTCAGTGACTTTCAAAAGCAACTGGACAACAGCGAAGCTATCTTGTGACCGGAGGAGGCCATGGCCACCCTCAGATTATATATATAAATTATAATGTTTCATGTTTTCAAGTGTTTATTTTTTATTCGTTAAATTAATTAGAAAAATTATTTAAAATATTTAACAAATAAGATATTTTATATTTCATACACTCTGCAATCTTTTTTTTTTATAAGAAAAAAAATTTAATTCATTTTACTTTCTGCTCATTTACTTTACTTTCTCCTCTTTTAAGTGACAGACTGTGATTAATATATATTTTTATTTTTTAATTATATTATATTTATAATACTTTATTAATATGGATAAAAATACTTGGTAATTAACTAATTTTTTCTACATTTAATATTTTAAAGACCTCTATTATTAAGTTATAAATTATTTGATAACAATAAAATATACATTTATATATTTAAATTAGTATACATGTATTTATGAGAAAATTTAAAAATATTTGATTTGTATAATATATATATATATACATATTTATCCTTTTACCAATTTAACAATAATTTAGTGTCAGTTAGCCTATTAACATTGCCTTTTTTTTTTTTTTTTTGAAGTATTTGATTTTTTTTCTTATAAAAATAAAAGAAAAGATAACAGAGTCTATAAGACACATAGTATCATAACTCTTTGAAGTTATTTTACTGCTTCCATGCGTTTCACTTCTTTCTTAGCCCCCTCAGTTTGTAATCCTGGCTTCGCCCCTGCAATTGAATGTCTATCCTGCATTAATACTCCTCCTAAAGTAAGAAGCACTAGTTTGCACTTCAAAGGGTTCCATTATATCTGAGAGAGCAAGCACCAAATATACTATAATGTTGCCTTTACGTTTTCAAATGCCTCTTGGCACTCTTGAGTTCATTTCCACCCATGTCCTTTCTACCATTCTATTAGTTATGTCAGGTCTATACTCCAAGTGAAAGTCAAATTATGCAAGAAATTCTTACCACCGAGTTTGCTTCATAGTAAACTTTCAAACCGTAATATGTTAAAAATATTACCCTAATTTGAAACCCTACCAATGAAAAAAATCTCTGGTTTGAAACTATAATTTGTCTTACCTCCTTTTTTATGGCGCAAGTTATTATCCCTTGTTGCAATTACAGGCTTCCTTGCTTACTTAAGATGATTTCACATTCAGAAATCAACCTTGGCAAGTGTAAGTGCAAGAATTATAAGGATGTAAGTGGTTTTGATTAATTGGTTTGGAAGATGGAGTATGAAATTTAGAGTCATGTTTGGCTATGCTTATTGATGTCCTCACTTATGTGTGTTGGGGTTCTATTTTAGTTGACGTGTGTGTTAGGGTTATTTTCTAATTAAGAGATAAGTGTGATTAATTAATTTATTTTCTTTGAATAAATATTGCAGGAGGAATGAGTTGCAAATTCTTTGACTATATTGATCCCCTAATCACTGCAGAAGGACATGCAAGGAGATTTACATTGACTAAAGATACTATGAACTGCAACAGTGGCCCAACAATTGAGGAATAAATTTTTCCAGACGAGATAGTTGAAGTTGTTGGCCAGAAGGAAATGATGAATGAAAAGCATCTGCTACTTCTATTGTATTGTGTGTGTAATTTTTATTTTGGGTTTGCTAGTTGGGGTTAGTATAATAAATTAAGGGTTTAAATTTATGCAGAAGTAGGTTAGGGGATATGAAATTGAAATTGTTATAACTGTTGTTGTATTTTTAGGATTGATATGTTTGTTGCTTTTTGGAGTATGGTGGGTATTATTTCATAACTGGATTTTGAAAAGCAATGTTTATATGCTCTAAATTTGTCCCTTGTACTTTTATTGATATAGAAAATGAAGTTTTCTTATTACATATCTACTTTATGCTTATGCAATTGAACTTTTTCTTTTGAGTTCTTTGTTGGTTTAGACTTATTTTAATGTTAATTGATTGATATTTTATTAGCTTGGGGTTTTGGACTATATATGTAACTAAACATATAAATACATTTTCTCATTTTCTTCAGGTTTTTGGAGGATTTGTAAATTGAGAAAGTATATATTATATAAAATATACAACTTAAAAAAATATAATTATAATAATAAACAACTCTGGATTCCCTTACAATTTGTTTGCCATTTCACAAAAGTTCATTATAACACCCCGAATCCATCAGTACTATGGTCCTAAGATATATGTAGACATAAGGCCGCTGAAAATCTATAGCCGAAAATCTGTAGAACCTATAACTTCCTAGGTAATCAATCATATTCTCGATACATTTCATATACATTCAATACAATATTATAACATTGCATAATCTTTATGAATCTAAAATACTTGTAAACCATAATTTTCCATAACAAAGGATATGGTATCTTCATATATTTATGAAAATATAAACAACAATCAATAAGGGTAAGTAATACAAACAATAATATGCCAACAAATAATGACACAATCAAATCAATATATGTATGATAGAACAATATTGTAAAATAATAAGTAAACAATCGTAGACGGGATAATACCACCATCCCCACGTCAATAAATATATGTTTGATCATAGTATATGCTTAGGGATCACCTCTCCCTCTAGGTGGATCTTTTGATGTTAAGACTTTATCGGTTGAGTCATTGATACATAGATCCAATGATTTCTCTCATTGGGAAAAGCATTCTATCATACATGGTTCATGGTTCAGTCTTTGATTCAGCAGGTATAATGAATAATGTAATGGTCCAAATGATCTTTCAATAACAATAAGCCATGAGCAATGGTCAAAGGACAAATAATAATGGTCAATATCAATAAATAACAAGTTCAAACAACAAACTTGGTTCAAAGAAACAACAACTAAGTCATTAACAATTCATTAATAGGCTAATAAATAAATAGAATTCAAAGAACAATAACTATATTCATTAACAAAGAATCAATGGAATTTATCATTTAGAAAGGTTCTTAATAAACATTAACATTATATCAATAAAGAACAATAACAATATAAAGATGTGAAACAAATTTAAGACATTCAACATGCATTATCATATCTAAACTCACCTTAATGTAATAACCTTTCCATCAAAGCTTTATCATGCATAGATTCTTTCATTTTCTTTGGCTCACCATCCTATAAAAAGCTCGAAATCATCATAATCACAAAACATGGAACCTTACCCTTAAACTTAACTCTTTGACTATACTCATAAATTCTTGCACATATACCTCTTACTATACTTCTAATTGACTCTACTCCATCTTATTATTAACATTTACACAACTCTCAAAATTAAGATTTTCTAACCCAATAAGTTCCAAGTTAGATCTTTATGAATAAAGACTTTCTATAGTTTCCAAGTTGGATCTTTATAAATAAAGATTTTCTATAGTCCATTTACATCATTTCTAACTTCAATTAAATTATTAATTTAAGAATCATATAAGAATTAGAAGAAATATCACTATTCATATTGTTGTTTATCAAGAATCAATTTATACCTAACCTTCCAAGTCAACCATTAAATCTTTCAATTAATCATACACCTAACACTTATTATCAACTTATTTTAACTATATAATACTCAAATTAAACTTATAAGGAAAATGGGAGAAAATTATCTTTTTCTTTCACAACTCTAAATCTTTGAGATCTTAAATCCATACGGAAGTTTTGATGTCTATTTAAAGTGTTTTCCATCAATATTTAAATAAATTTATGGGTGGTTTCATCATAAAATAAAAGGTTGTTTAGCTAGGGTTTGAAATATTAAAAAATGAAGAAGAAAGAGAAAAATGAATTAAGATTTGGTTGAATAGAAAATGAAGGTTATATTTATAGAGCGCGACATGTAATGCCTATTATATGGGTGTAACATATGTTACATGGAAAATCCAAAGTTGACAAATTTCAGACAATAGAAAAGTTAATGTCCATTTCCATATGAAAATGCTCGTTACAAAGAATGCTTCACGACTATTACCATATGAATAATGCCCATTACCTCCTATAAGGTGGTATCCTCAATGATTCTATCTCAAAGATCAGTCTGATATATCTTCAATTGAAATAGTAAGTCTTCAAACATATCCTAACGGATTCTTACATAAATTTAGATCACATCAAAACTTACTATCCTCATGTCAACACAATTATACTTACAAAAAACTTATAATACACTTAAGAACAATCTATCATAAATCTATCATTAACAGTCTAGGCTAAACTAGCTATCTACAGTCTTAATTATATATACCTTTTGAAGAGAAATGCATTACTTTGATCTTCTACTAAACATTTGTTAGATATTGCTCATTAATCATTAAGCAGATCTGCACATCAGAATCCATACTTACTCTTACCTCTAACCATAATATACAAAAGTACCTTTAACTATCATAACATAGAAATCATCAATACTATCAATCATTCCATTCTCTTGATACCATTCATTGACATATTAATTCATATATTTGTAATCATAAATCAGATCAACTATACTTTTAAGTACATCTCTTATATCACCCTACATATACACTCTTATCCTACATCACTTAACCTCAATGTCACTTTCTCATTTATGATCTTAAGCATATCTTCCATCACTTAACTTCAATAGCATCTTGCTTGATTATAACCTTAAACATATATTTCTTTGTATATTCATTAACAATTAAGTCAAATACTAATAAAAGAATTATAACTCCCAAATCAATAATCATCTAAGAATCCATTTGCATAAACAATCAATTCTATATCTATAGTTTTTATAAATTTAACTTATTTCATCTTAAACATGTCCTATTTCCTTTCAATATCATAACTCTTAGATCATCTAAAATCATAAATAAATTTATCTTCATTTTAGCCTTTCATTGCAATTTATTTCATACATCATATAACCATATATCAATAACTCATGATCCTTAATATATTCTTCTTAATCTCTATAGAACTTCAAATCATTATACACACTATCCATTCCTTTACCATTACTCATCAACCCATATACATATCACTATTTGCTCATATTAAAATTAAATCTATAATAACTCCCCTAGATGTGCAAAAGTATCAAGATTGATACTAGGATCATACTATAATTGTGTTAATCTTTTGCAGTGGTAGTATCCACCCTTTCATGGGCAGCTTTCTTATATGCAACAAAACAATATTGGCATCCTTCTAGTGAGAGCACTCATAACAATTATTGACTATAATTCAATCTCATATAGTGATACAGAGGCATAACTAGGCTGCTAGAACAAAGATAACCATCAAAATCAATCAAAAAAATTATATGATCATTCCTCAATCAGCCATATATCTCATAACATTCTACTGATTAAAACCTAGTGTGAACATGTAATTTTGCACCTTGTTGTGTATAGCTAGACTTCTGCAGGTGTTGAAGCAATCAATCTATCCGTGCAGCAATTGAACTTTTGTGGACCTTCGGGGAACCCTAAGGCCTAGCCGGACTTATGGCAAGCTGAACGACATTGACTGCAGACCCAAAATACTCAAAAAATTGACCTGAAATGATTGCTAGACTAAAAATTGGACCCTGGATGGAGGAGCCACCTGCCAGGCATAAAGTAGCCACCTACAAGCCTTGGTGTATCCACACAGGTTTAAGGGCGGTTCCAGGTGTTCCATAGGGTGGCTTAGACTTGCCCTAATTCAGACCAGGGTGGTTCCACCCTAAAGAAGGCCTAGGGTCACCCCTAGGCTTGGGCGGATCAACCTAAGCTAGGGGGAGGCTCTTGGCCTTCCTTTGGACGACTTTGCCACCCCCGTTTTTTGTCACACCCCAAAACTACCATTGCGATGGTCCTAGGACAGGCATAAGGACACCATAAACCCATAGAACCTAAACTTAATCTGAATCATACACAAAACATATACTTGCATCCTATCATGAAATTTCCTCTTGTTCCCTACATATCAAAAGATAGTTCTAACATCAATATGGAACAAGGAAAACTTTACAAAGAACGCCATCCAAAGTAAAAAAATAATAAACATCCCTAATACACATCTATAGAGCTTTTAAGAGTATACTTCTCAATAGAAATGATTACATAACATATATAGTGTTCAATAAAATTACATCAAAGAATCTTCTTATGAAGAAGAAATTAAGAAGCTATATATTTGGGAATAGCTCTCTCTCGAGCTACATTATCACCTGAAATCCACAGAAAGAGGTGAACCTTTAACTCAATAAGATATAAACCACATTAATACTTAGGGTTATCTCAAGAATTATTAGAATCAATCATGAACATATACATATACGTTTTAGGCTTTTGAAACAACATAATGAAAGGAGTATTCATAGGTAAGAAGACATCATATCAGGAGAGAAGTCATAACTTTCATTTAAACATGGGAGTGCCCATTGAATGGCACCATCAAATCATAACATAAGATAGAACTGATCATATCACGTCATAGCGTTTCAGTAGGTCTTGCTACTTCAATGTCTTCGTATGCTTGCACAGGCATATGCCTAGAGTTTCTCATCCCCTTCTAGGTGGGACACTGATAACAACCCTATCAGCTAGGTTCCCGAAGTGCACATTGGACTAATGAATTTACTCTTGTTGGAAAAAATATTCTATTACATATGTATCTCATAAGATCATTTCCCTGGGTGGATGTTTTTGCTATCCCGCAACATATTCAAAGAGAATTGCCAGGTCGATGCTACTCGCAATCCAAAGTTTTTGATTCGTAACTGGTTATACAAAATGATGCATGCAAAATCAATAGTTAAATAAAAAGCTAAAATAAAAGTTACTTCAAAAAAGAGAGTATGGTTTCTTTTCCAAACTAATTAGTAGTCCTCTTTAACTTTTGAAAAAAAATTTGTCCCTAGTGGAGTCACCAATTGTAAGGCCTCACCCAAGCACTGAAATTCTCAAATCAAAGAAGCAAATTTCCATAGACTAAAGGTAGTTTCGGCCAAATTGTTTCTTTGATCTTTGTTTGAAAATTGATAGAGTCACCACTTTCATTTTTTAGAGAAAAAGAAAGAAAACCCAATTTGACTCAAATTTATAGCACAAAAATAAAAGCACTAGACTTTCGAACCAGGACTAAGCTTGGGGACTAGGTTTCTAGTTTAGTATAACTCAAACTTTGGCTTTCCATTTAACATTGACTTATGAAAATAAAGTTTCATGAACAACTTATAAGAATGACATTTAATAAGATGCATGACAAATATACAATACATGAACAATAAAATAAGTAATATAACATTCATAAAGTGAAAGACAGAAAAGTAAAAGAGTTTTATTACATTAAAAAGCCAATAATAGAGGATGTTAACTCTAGCTCTCAATAAAAATTCTAGGTCAACCACACATTCTCCAAAACAATATTAAAACAGATTAATTTAGGAAAAGGGAGAGTTTTTTATTTTTTTGGATTTGAAGCTATGAAATAGCTTGCCAGCGTATCCCATTGAATGGGAATAAAAACTCATGCAGTTCTCTCTTCTTACGAATGGGGTTTGATTTAATTTTAAGAAAAGATTGATTTTGTGGTTCTTTTAATTGATTTAAACTAATTAATTTCAAGGTAGGAACATGATACCTTGGTTTGAGAGGGAACCTTCTTCGAAGGGGTCGGGTTTTGCCTTACGGGGGATGACTTCTTAGAGGTCGCTTGGATCAGAGTTCAATTAACATGATGGTGATGCTTCTAGATTGATTCAAAGAGAGATCGCTCGAGGTTTTCTATTCCTCCCATTTAAAGAGAGTTTAAGAAATCGATTCAAAATCAAAGAGAATTGAACCGCTTGTGAATAAGAAAGATGAATATTAGGGGAGAAATTAGAGCCAACTAAGGAAAAATTCGACTTAATTGTTCTATAACTCAATAAGAATCGGTCTTCTTTGAAGTGAATTTGAGTCTTGTATTTATAGGAAAAAGTTTGAGGGAAAACCAGACTGAAATCTAATGTGGGATTCACATTTTGGGTTTGGTGGCACCTGAGCTGAAGCTTGGTAGCAGAGGATAAGCATGTTGGCGGCAGGGCTTGGCTTCACTGGTGGCAACATTTGTTCTTGGTGACGGCACCACTAAGTGCTTTTTGTGGCACTAGCGGCGCTGCCACCTAGGTATGACACTACCGCTAATGCTAAGCATGGCTGCCACCAGGTTCGTCTTGATGCTTATCCAGTTTGATTCGCCCGATTCAAAGTGGTTTGACCTCCGGTTGATGTCGATCAGCTTGGCACGGTCCGGTTTATCTATATTCAGAGTCAATTTTGATTTTCGGTTCATTGCTAATTAGTCTAGCATGACCCGAGTGTGCTTGGGTGAGAAATTACATGTTCACACTGAGTACCTAAAGCTTCTTGATATTTCTGCTAGAATTGCAAAGTAAACTGAGCTCTCATATCTGAAATAATAGTCAATGGCACACCATGAAGTCGCACTATTTTATCAACATATAATTGGGCATTTTGTGCGGCTGTCTAATTGATTTTTCACTTCTAGGAAATGATCTAACTTAGTCAACTGATCAAATATGACCCAGATAGAGTCATATCCTCATGAAGTTCTTGATAGGACAACCACAAAATCTATAGTTACTTGTTCTCATTTTCACTCTCTGGCAATTATATCTCTTGTAACAACCCTGACAGCTTCTTGTGCTCAAATTTAATCTACTGATAGGCTAAACAAGTGGAAACAAATTTGACTACATCTCTCATCATGTTGGCCACCAATAGTGCTCTTTTAGATCATGGTACTGTGAACACTGATTTTTTATACCCTTCGAACTCGTGCCAATCCGAACGATACAAACTGGAATCAAACCCGCAGGATGCCACCTTCTAGGTATGGCATTGCCGCCAGAGGGGGTGGCAGCGCAGCCACACCCTCAGGATGGCAACTGCCATGCCCAAGGGCGGCAGTATGGCTCTTTGCCACTGCTGCTATCCTCTTTCAGCTCCTCTGCTACCATGACCCCCCGGCTGCGGCGCCGTCCCCCTCCGGCTGCACCAGCTCCTCTTGCTGGCCGTAGCTCTATACAAAACTGAATTTTTGTTGAATCCCACATCAGGAAAAGATGGGAATCTGACCCCCAAGCTTCTACTATAAATATAGAGCCTCATCAACCTTGTTCCAGGCCCCGAAGTCTCTAAAGTTGATTATTCCTTCTTAGATTTCATCTCTGCTCCCTCCAATATCTATTTTTCTTCTTTCTTTAGCTCTCCTTGAGTTTAAAGAATTACTATTCAGGGCATGTGAAGCCCATTTTCTTTAGTTCTCCTTGAGCTAAAGAAGGACATAATCTGAGGCATGTGGAGCCTCAAAATCATTTTCTAAGTAAAGTTACTCTATCGGTTTGCTTTCTTAAAAGCTAAGAAGACATTTCGACCCATTTTATCTGCTTCATCAGATCCAAAGTGGAACTCCGATCCGGAAGAGCACTCCATCTGCCAACACCCCTAAGAACTAGGGCAAAGGTATAAACTCTCAACTCACTTTCTTTAGTTTGATAAAGAATCAAAATAAAGAATCAAAAAATGATAAATTGGGCATAAAATCAACCCTCCTTCGCGAGAAGGAAGAACTGCGTGCGTTTTGATTCCCATTCAACGAGATACGCAAGCAAGCTGTATAAAAGCTTCAAATCCAAAAAAGACAAAAATCATCTCTTTTTCTTTGATTACTTGCTTTACTTTATTTGTTGAATGTATTCTTTGAGGAATGTGTGATCAACCTAGAATCCATAAGTGCTAGAGTTGATATCCCCTATTTTGGGATTTTGAGGTGTTATAATTTATTTTTATCGCTTTCTTTTGATTGTTTTACTTGATTACTTATATTTTAATTATTCATCCATTTATTTACTTGCTCATGCATCTTATATGTCATTCTTTAATTGCTCATGAAAATCATTTTAAATTGAGGTTAAAATTAAAAGCCAAGTTCAACTGAAAACCTAGTCTCCGAATCCTCTTTGGTTTTAAAAACTAGTGCACTTTTTTCCTTTGGGATAAAATTAGAGTCAAAATGGGTTTTTACCTTAAATTTTCCCAACAAAAATAACTTAAGGTGGCGACTTTAAAATTCAAAATCATTTTCAAATAAAAGGCGCTAAGGTCGTCTCCTCCGTGAGAAATCGTCCCAAAATGAGTATTCCCGATTCCATTCAGTTGGACAGGATGTTGTGCTCAGACGAGACCTCACAGGTACATCTTTATAATTCTGGGATGAACACCATAATGTGCATAGTGTATTTCTTTCATGATTCTCTCTCTAAGTCCATCTACCTCTGGTACACACAACTGTTTTTCACATTTTAATATCCCATCATCTACTGTGAATTCAGGAGTTTTCCCAACTTGTATAACTTCTTTTAATTTTAATAGCTAAAAATTCATGTCTTATGCTACCTTAATCTCATCAATCAATGTTAGCTTCATATGAAACTAGGCTATAAGAGCCTAATTTCGATCTTGGGTTTCCAATTCAAACTAGATTCCCATGTCAAGTAATTCTTTCATTTCTCTGATCAATGATCTCCTTGTAATTGCAATATGGGCTAGATTACCCATAGACTTAATGCTTAAAGCATCAACTACTATATTAGCTTTGCCTGGATGGTATAATATTTCACAATCATAGTCTTTCAATAATTCAACCGATCTCCGTTGTCGAAGGTTCAAGTCTTTATGCTGCAGGATATACTGTAAGCTTTTATGATCAGTGTAGATCTCACATTTCATTCCATACAGATAATGCCTCCAAATATTTAAGGCAAACACTACTACAACCATCTCTAGATCATGTTTGGGTTAATTCAACTCGTGCTTCTTTAATTGGCGAGAAGCATAAGCAACAACTCACTTATTCGGAATCAGAATGCAACCTAGTCCAACTTTGGATGTATCACAATACACTGTGAATTTGTCATTCTCTGTTGACAAGGCTAACACCGATGCTAATGTACAACATGACTTCAAAGTCTGGAAGCTCTTTTCATATTCATTTGTCCATTGAAATATTTCTTATTTTTTGGTCAATTTAGTCAATGGAGTAGCAATTATTGAGAAGTCTTTAACAAATCGCCTGTAATAACTAGCCATACCGAGAAAACTCCGTACTTCTATTACATTAGTAGGTCGTGGCTAATTAGCTATAGCTTCCTCTTTCTGTGGGTCTATCTTGATGCCATCTTCGCTCACAACATGCCCAATGAAACACATTTCAATAAGCTAAAATTGACACTTCGACAATTTAGCATTTAATTTGTGTTCCTGTAACTTTTATACCACTATTCTCAAATGTTCTTCATGTTCTTTTTTGCTTTCGGAATAGATAAGAATATCATCAATGAATACAATAACAAATTTATCCAAATAAGGCTTCAATACCCGATTCATTAAATCCATGAAAACAGCAGGGGCATTAGTCAACCCAAATGGCAACACAAGAAATTCATAATGACCATACCGGGTTCTGAATGCAGTTTTGGACACATCTTCTTTCCTAATATGCAGCTGATGGTAACCCAATCTAAGGTCAATTTTAGAGAAATGACTAACTCCCTGCAACTGATCAAACAGATCATTGTGAACACTCATTTTTTTGCACCCACCGGACTCGTGCCTAATCGATCGGCACTCACTAGAACCAAGCCCGCATGCCGGCAAACTCAGAAACCGTCAGAACTGGGTCCGGGCCTTGGCTACCACCCTCAAGGGAAGGCGTTGCCGCCGCCCCCCTCCAGCGGTACCGCCGACCTCCTTTTGTGCTACCGCCCTCCTTTTTGGGCAGTAACGCTGCCCCCCTCCAGTGGCAGCCCCCTTGCCTATAGATAGAGACCCCCCTCTTTCATAATTTCGGACCTCGAAATCTCTTGAAGTCAATTTTTCCTTCTCGGATTTCTTCTATTCTCTCTCATACACCGATTTCTTCTTATTTCTTTAACTCTTTTTGAGTTTAAAGAATAATAAATTTGGGGCGTGTGGAGCCCCAAAATTATTTTTAATATAAAATCACTCTGTTGGTTTGCTTGTTTTCCTTTTTGACAGGTAAAAGGCAATCCGACCATCAATCCAACCGGGCTTCAACCAATCCAAAGTGGAACTTCGATCCGGAAGGAAAATTCGACTGTCGCCTTCACAAAAAGCAAAGGAGAAGGTATCGTCTCCTAACTTTTCCTATTTCTGATAGAGCATCAAAATAGGCAAATAACCTTTATTTTGGTAGAGCATCAAAATAAAGAGTCCAAAACATGATAAGTTAGGCATAAAATCAACCCTCCTTCGTAAGAAGGGAGAACTACGTGGGTTTTGATTCCCATTCAACGGGATACGCAGGCAAGTTACGTAAGGGCTTCAAATCCAAAAAGGTCAAAGTGATCCCTTTTCAATTAATTAACTATTTTATTGAATATATTATTCGGGGAATATGTGATCGACCTAGAACCCATAAGGGCTAGAGTTGATATCCCATATTTTGAGATTCTTGAATTGGAATAATTTAATTATTGCTCTCTTAACTGCTTTACTGCTTTATTTTCATCTAACCTGTTCATGCATTTATATATCTCATCCTTCAAACTGCTCATGAAAATGCTTTAAATTAAGGTTAAAATTAGAAGCCAAGTTCAGTCGAAAACCTAGTCCCCGAATCCTCTTTGGTTTCAAAGACTAGTGCACTTATATTTCTTTTGGGATAAAATTGGAGTCAAAATGGGTTTTTACCTTAAATTTTCCCAACAAAATAACTTAGGGTGGCGACTTCAAAACGTCAAAAATTATTTTCAAAAGGCACTAAGGTCTCCTCCTCCGTGAGAAATCGTCCCTAAAAATGAGAGCATCCTCGATCCCTTAGATCTGTTGGAGGAGGTGCTCGGGCGAGGCCTCACAATCATCAATCCAGGGTAATGGATATTTTTTCTTGATGGTCACTTTATTTATCTATCAGTAGTCAATATACATTCGAAGTGAATCATCCTTCTTTTTAACAAACAACACCGGAGCACCCCACGGTGAACTGTTCGGTCTAATAAACCCTTTATCTAATAATTCTTGCAACTGCACTTTTAATTCTTTCAATTTCGTAGGAGCCATTTTATAAGGAGGGATGAAAATTGGATCAATTCTGAGATACACTTCAATCTCAAAATCAATCTCTCTTTCTGATGGCAAACCTGGCAAATCCTTGGGAAATACATTTGGAAACTCTTTGACAATAGGAATCTGATAAATTCCTTTTAAAGTCTTTTGAGCATCCCTTACATTTGCCTGATATGCAGAATATCCCTTCCGTATGAGTCTTCTTGCCCTAATAGTTGAAATAAGTTTAACTCCCAGATCACTCTTATCACCCTGATACCAAATCCATCTTGCCCTTCCGGCTGAAATTTAATTTTCTTCTCATAACAATCAATCACTGCATGGTAAGTTGTTAACCAATCCATCCCTAGTATCACATCAAATTCTAGCACAGGTATTTCCACTTGGTTAGTAGGCAAGGTTCTACCTTCTATCTCTACATTGCAACCCAGACATATACCAATCCATCCCTAGTATCATATCAAGTTATGGCACAAGTAATTCCACTTGGTTAGCAGGCAAGGTTCTACTCTCTATCTCTACATTGCAACCCATGTATACATATTTCACTTCTATGCTCTTACCTAGAGGAGTAGATATTTATAAGAGTATTGACATTAATTTTTCAATTCCTAATTTAGATGCAAATCTAGGTGATACAAATGAATGTGTGGCACCAGAATCAATTAACACTTGTGTTATTTCATGTTGCACATGAATCATACCTGTCACAGTATTGCCTAATCTCTGGGCCTTATAAGTATTGACAACAAATACTTTGCCCTGTCCCCTTCCTGTTGGTGCATGGCTACTACTCTGGCCCTATCCTCTGCCTCTACCCCTGCCTCTTATATCTCTATTATCATTCCTGCTCATTTGCACTGTAGGCTATGAAGCTATTGTAGTGGTTTGTTGCTCACTCCACATAGGGCAATTCTTGGTATAATGTCCTTATTAGTCATACTTAAGACATGCACCAGTCTGCCTTATACATTCTCCTCCATGCCTTCTTCCATAATAATCACATACATGGATACTAGGCATACGTGATGCTGGTCTAGATGACCCTCGTGAAAACCCTGATGTTGTCTGCCCTGTAGTACCCCTACCTTGACTCCTCTTTTGACCACTTGACTATGGCCTCTGTTTAATTCTGGCTTTAGTCTCTGACTGTAATTGCTGAGAACTCTCTTCACCTTTTATGGTCTGTCCACTTATCCCACTCTTTCTTCTTTATTCCCTTTTAGTTTTTTCTTCCTTAAATTTCTCCTCCATCTGAATAGTTGTATCAATGATATTTGTTAATAAGGTGAATTCAGTAGGCAGTAATGCATTATGCAAAGAAGCGTGCAATTCCCGTCTAAAACTGCTGATCAAGTCTGCCTGCATGGGTACTATCTTGCTTGCATATTTGCTTAACATGATAAACTCATTGGTATAATCTTGCACACTGAGATTACCTTGCTTTGATTGCTCAAACTGAATTATATTTCTTTCTTTAACACCTCAGTTAAGAATTCATGTAGTTGTGTTGTATAGAACTGTGCCCAGGTTGGTAGTTCATCAATGTGCAATTGTGGCTCTAAATGCCTAGAAAACTAGTTCCAGGCATTCCCCTTTAACATCAGTCCAACCAATTCCACTGCCCTGGCATCTAAATACAGTAATCTTCTTATTACTTTCTCTATCTGTTTTAGGAAATCAGTGGGCTCTTCACCTCATTCTCCTGTGAATTCAAGCAAATTCAGCTTCAAGAAATTGAACATACTAACTCCACGCTCGTCTATTATACAGTGGCTCTCATAGACAATAGGCTTGCCTAGTGTAATAACTGATGGTGCAGGTGCTGGTGAAGTAGGAGCAGCTAGTGGAACTATTAGTGGTGCAGGTGGCGGCACTACTGGTGATGCAGGTGGTGGCATTGCCTTCCTTTCCTTTCTTAATTCTTACAATTCACGTCTCAACTCTAACATCCCTTTCATTATTTCCAACCTCTAGGATCTTCACCTTTCCTGGTTTTCTCTGTTCTTCATCTAGATCTGGGAGATTCTTTTGCTTCCTCCCTAACCAATAATTCATTAGAAGCAACTTCTATCTCTCTGCTAGGCTACTCTACCCTATCATGCCCAAGCTTAATAGCTTGCTCACATTCCCTCGTCAACATTTTAGCCACTATAATAAGTAAACACAACAATTTAGTATGTCATAGTTATCGCATAATATATACATATTTGACGAGACATGAATTCCTATGCTCTATGGTTCACCTATGTCCTATTAGCACAGGTCTATATGTTATTCGCGTAACCTATGTTTTGATACCACCTCTGTCACATCCCAATTTTGGAATATGACAGTCCTAGGATATAGGAATTGCTTAAGACTATCAACACCTGTAGATCCCCTATTATTACTTGTATTCATCACATGTTATCATGATTCTATAATTAATATCATCAATTTATCTATCATCTTCTATAGGCAAATCCATATCCAACATATTCCATACATTTTATATATCGGTTAAGAGTGGTATTTATATATCATTCTATACAAAACTAACTTACTTAGTTACACAACCATGGAGCTTCTAGAGTTCATAAAAGAAAATCTAAACATTGATAGTTATATTACAAAAGATAAGCTGGTTCCACTGAAGAAGAAAAACCTTAGAACCACTTTACTCTTGACTTGAAAATATTTAACCACTAAAAGAGTGAGTATTTTAATACTCAGTGAGTCAAATATATATTATTACACCATAGGTTAGGTAGGTGATAATAAACAAGTGGTACAAATGAATGGTTCCATAGATAGCACACCAAATACCCAAATCAAGGGAAATTGATATCAATATAGGTCAATGATGTATAAATTTAATGTAAATTTATATAGATATATTTATGTAGATATAATAGATAATGGGCCTTGAACACATTTCATCTCATATCAATTTAATATAAATTACATAAGGCCGGCTAGGCCTTATGACTAGGACATTAACCTTTCCCAACTAGGGTTTATAATATTCATTGTGCAATGCCAATTGTACTCACTTATGAACATGTGATTTTGCACACTAAGTATAATCGGGTCAACCTAGATTGATTAGCAATAACCAGAGATCAAAGTTAACTCTGAATACAAACAAACCAGACCATGCCAAGCTGATTGGCGTCAAACGGAGGTTAAACCACTTTGGATTGGGCGAATCAGACTAGATAAGCATCAAAACAAGCCTGGTGGCAGGCAGCCTTGGCTTTGGAGGCAATACTGAGCCTAGCTGGCGGCACCGCTAGTGGCATAGGCAGAACTTGGCAATGCCGCCACCAAAGCCAAGCCTTGCCACCAGCCAAGCTTCCTTCTACCGCTAATACTCTTGCTTACTACCACCAAGCTTCAGCTCAGGTGCCACCAAACTCAAAACATGAATCCCACATCGGTTTTCAGTCTAATTTTCCTTCAAACATTTTCCTATAAATACAAGCCTCATTTCACTTTTGAAAGGACACCAACTCTCATTGAGTTTCATACCAGAATAGCTAAGTTGAATTTTCCTTAGTTGGCTCTCTCTTCTCCCCCTATTTTCAACTTTATTATTCATAAGCGATTCAATTCTCTTTGATTTCGAATAGATTTTTTTAACTCTTTTTGAGTGGAAGGGATAGAAGACCTAGAGCAATCTCTCTTTGAGTCAATCTAGAAGCATAAATCTAATCTACTCAACAACCCAATCAACTCGAAGCACACCGTGGTGCATATTTTTACCGATTCCAAAATGGAACTTCAATCCAGGTGAACTATAAGAAGGCATCCCCCTTAAAGCAAGGTATCGTGTTCATACCTTAAAATTAATTAGTAAAATATCAATTAAAAGAACCACAACATAAAATCAAACTTTTCATAACATCAAGGCGTCGCCCCTCCAAATCAAGGTGTCGTGTTTATACCTCGAAATTAATTGGTGAAAATCAATTAAAAGAACTACAAAATTAATTTTTTCTTAAAATCGAATTAAACTCCCTTTGTAAGAAGGGAGAACTGCGTGGGCTTTGATTCACATTCAATTGGATATGTAGGGAAGCTATTTCATAGCTTCAGATCCAAAAACAACAAGAACTCTCCTTTTTCTTAATATAATCTATTTTAATGTTGTTTTGGAGAATGTATGGTTAACCTAGAATTTTTATGGAGGGCTAGAGTTAACATCCTCTATTATTGGATTTTTTATGTAATAAACCTCTTTTATTTTTTGTTCTTTACTTTAAATGTTATATTATATGTTCATTATTGATTCATACATCTTAATAATTGACATTCTTATATTATATTCGTTTATGAAATCTAATTTTTATAAATCAATTGTTAAATGATAAGCCAAAATAATAGTTACTTAAAATCGAAAACCTAGTCCCCGAGCTCAGTCCTGGTTCACAAGTCTAGTGATTTTATTCATGGATTATGTTTTGAAGTCAAATCAAATTTTCCTTTCTTTTTCCTTAAAAATAAAGGTCGCGACTCTACTAAATTTCAAAATAAAAGTTAAAGATCAATTTGCAAATGCAAGACAAAAGTTGCCTTTAGTCCATGGGAAACCGCCCCCTTAATGAGCATATCGGTACTTAGCAAGGCCTAACATCATCCACTACCCTATCGGTAAGGTAGCTCTATCATATCAATATATAAATAGGCAATGGGAAGCAAATTACAGTAACAAAGAGTCTATAAAATGATATGGCACATTTAACAAATCAATAGGCTTATTAATTTCTCATCATTCAATCAATTTTAGTATAATTCAATAAACAAGTCTTAGGTTCAATTAACAGTAAGTCAAATGGCATAAAACTCAGATTTGGGCTAGTTACAAAAATGGTCAACAAAGATCAATTGCGCTGGCAAAATTGCTAGCCCCTTGCACTGGCGACGATGGTATTGGCTTGATAGACTTATGAAAATTTTCAAAGAGATATTTCATCGAACACTTGGTGTGCATAACTTTAGGAAAAAATTGGTGGGTTTTTAGGGTAAGTTTATTAATACCCAAAGTTTACATTTCAAGTTCATATTACAATAAACACAATGGAAACAACAAATCAAATATCAAAACAAAGTCAGACATGAAAAATTAGGCATGAAATCAAAGAAATTCATTAGGGCTTCTTGAAGGGGTTGTTCGGCCAACACATCCAAATCAAGGAATTGGTTTTCATAATTTCAAATATGGTTACAAAGGTGCATAACACATATATTTAACTCACCTAAACAATTAGTTTGGCCAAAAACATCTTAGAACTCCAAATTCTTCATAATAGGCAATTATGGCAATCTTCCTCTTTCTTTGATTCTACACCAAATTTTTTACTTCTTTTAGCATTAAATGGATGCAAATAAGTATATTATAACATCAAATTGAATTATGGATTTCAAATGTGAAATTAGTTTTTACACATATTCATTAAAGTTAGGGTTTTCTATCTGTTTTGATTCTTTTATGTAATCTAATCATATGATTCATCTATTTGATATTAATAACATCTAAATGATTGAAAGGAATGAAAAAAAAATATAGTTACTTTGGTAGATTTTTGGAGTAAACTAGTTGGTTTGGTGTTTTTATCAAGTTTTCTATAGTTTTCCTTTGGAAATTGGAAGAAAAATGAAGGGGGAAGGGAGGAGTATGGTTTGGCCTTAGGTGGGGGAGAAAGAAAAAATAAGAACAAATGAAGAAAGAAACTTTACATAGGTAGGTAATTTTAGGTATTTAGATTTTCCTCTCCAAAACTTTCAATATTTATATTTTGACCCCTCGAGTTATGATTATTTATATTTTTTTTCCACTTTAATTTTAATAGTATATTTCTTATACTCCTCTATATTATGACTCAAATGATGCATTATATATATAAATTTCATACTCGTTCACTAACTGTGGCACCGAGGTGACTATTTACCTATCGGTGTCAGTTTTTCTACAACTTATCTGACTATGCACATGTAATGTTCTTATAATTAAATGAAATATTTTCTATACATAAAAGAATGAAATTTTAAAGTGTTACAATATTGAGAAGTCGTACAGGTTATCTTGACTGATTAGAAGTGAGCTGACTTTATCAATCTATCCACAATTACCCAAATCAAATCATGCCCATTTCAAGTTCCTGGCAATCCTACAACAAAATCCATGGTTATCCTCTTACTGCTGAGTTTGTTTGGATTAATTCTTTGTTCACCGAGCTTGGCTTCCCTTTAAAGCAATCGGGTATTCTATCATGCGATAATATGGGAGCAGCTTACTTAACTTCAAATCCAGTGTCTCATGTTCGTGCTAAACATATTGAGTTAGATTATCATTTTGTTCGTGAGTTAATTTCTCAAAAGAAACTTCAAGTCAAGTTTATTACTAATGTTGATAAAGTAGTTGACATTATGACAAAACCATTGGTTCTTTGTCATGACTCGTTTTCGGATCACGATGGTCCTAGGATGCGGGAGATGCCAATGGCGACCGACACCCATAGAATCCATTATCACATGCATAATCTATAACTATCAATTAAATATTCATTTTACTTAATTATTGTTCATTCTGTCCATCTGTAATCCTTCTGTAAACTAGTGCAGTTGGCTGTAATAATCATCATCACATATTATATTATCATCATATATATATACAGATACATGTTCATATCCTAACTATCCCATACATACCCCATAGAGCAGCCAGATTATGAACACCAAAAATTACAGAATTCAAAATAATTAAATAGATTGACAGTACGCAGAAATCCGCTAGATGTCTGAAGATGAGATTCTGCAGTCTACTCTTCCCCTGAAATGGGTAAACAAAGCAAAGAGTGAGTATATAAGATACTCAGTGAATCTATATGCATTGCCAATAAATATAATGGTTAACAGATGGAACAATAATGACAATAGCTCAATGTGAACAATTTGCAGAATCAATAATAGAAGGTGACAGAATAGTTAATAAGTATATCATAAAAGCGGTATAATATGGAAAGACAGATAAAAGAATGGACTATATGAATTCATATAGTCTCCAGTAGTATCAGTATGGACTATATGTAAACATAAAGTCTCCAGTAATATCCATATCAGTAAGCATAAGACTGATAAGGTCTTATGGCCAGGACCATAACCCTTCCCAGCTAAGCTATCAGTAATACAATGTGCACATTACCGACAGTATATTCCCACTACCCTATCGGAGCGCTAGCTCTGTCAAGCCATATTAGGATTAATATAAGAAAGAAATATATCAATGGACACCATTATATGACAATGGTATCCTCAACATCAATAAGCTCAATATTGGTCAAATCATTTAGCAATAGAATCAATGGCATTGCAATATACGATATACAATCAATGATAATCGATATGGTAAATAACAAAGGTTGGCTCGGTAAAGGAAATCGATAGAACAATTGGCATGCCAATATCGCTGGCGACGATGGCATTCAAATGGTAGGCCTATGGAGGAAAAATGTGATAGTTCTATGGAATTACAACTAGGCAATTCATCAAACAAATGGTGGGCACAGAAGGGCAAGCCATTAGGTTAGGGTTTGGTGCAAATTTGGCATACCCAATTCAACCAACAACAAGTTTACATTAGCAACAACACAATAGGCATCAATTATACAATATTAAACAATATTAAAGGCATCAAATTGTCTAAGGAATTCAAAGGAAAAATCAAGACAATGAATAGTGCAATTGGGTTCGGCCAAAATGAGGTTTTTCCATATGGTTTCCAAATCAATTTTCAATTCTTAGGACATGTCAAATGATACATATATAACTCACCTAAGGCTTCCAATTGCTTTGGAAAATTAATTTCCACTAAAAATCTTCAAAGAAGGCAAAATGCACAACTTGTGCAATTCTTATTTTCTACACCAAAACAACCATCAATTAGTTATGTAATGGCCTCCAATTAACATATTCTAAGATCATTTAACACAACCTAATACTAATTAACATAGCTAAGGCATACAACTTTAATTAGGTTAGGAAAATTAGGGTTTTCTATCCAAATGCATCAATTGATGCAATCTAACCTAAAACCCATTCAATTCAACTTCTAAATCATCTAAATAAACCATAAAATCACATTAATTAATTAGTTACCTCAAATGGGTGAAGGAGCCGAAATGATGAAGCAATTATTCCTTAGTTTCCTTTGTGAATTCATGGAAGAAATGGATTAGACATGATAGAACCAAGCTTAAATCCATGCTTTCTTTGATTTTTCTTAAGGAAATTTAGTTGGAAATGAAGAAATGAAATGGAAGAAGCAAGGTGAATGGTTCGGCCAAGCTTGAGCAAGAAGAAGAAGATGACAAAATTTGACTAAGTGTTGCCTTATATATTAAGTCATAATGGCAAATTATATTTTAGTCTTCAAACTTTTCAGCAATTATACTTTGACCCTAACTTTTTCTGTAATTTATTCTGACAATCCTGTCAGTATTTAGATTTCAAAGTGGGGAATCAAAAGGCTTATTTTAATTTATACTTATTTATAAAAATAGTTTCAGAGTCATTCTGAAACCCAAACAGAATCATTTCCACTATTCACCTTAAAGTTTCTTTTATTTATGGTTTTGCCATTGGTTACTTTTTCAGTGTTCCTAAATGTTTTTCACTTCTTTCTTTTTACCAAAATTACACATGCATTTATGTGATCTTCTAACCTTTAGTCAGAATAAAAAATTCATCTGTTGACCGGACAACTAATTTCTCGGCAGTGTTCCCGACACTGCCGATGTTCGAAAAAGTAATTTGTTCGCTTTCTAACTGTGTCTCTAAAATTAATTCCCATCATTTCAATGTTTTTAAACCATATACTGAGAATTAATTCATGCATATAAGTTATGACCTTCTAGGATATTACATTCTACCCCCTTCAAATAAATTTGTCATCGAATTGAAATAAAATGCATACCTCATTGCTGGAACAGGAATGGATATCTATCTCTCATCTCCTGCTCACTCTCCCAAGTCCACTCCTCCATTGACTGGTTTCTCCAGAGCACTTTAACGATAGGACTCTCCTTATTCCGCAGCTGCCTGACTTGTCGATCAATTATCTCCACTAGAAGCTCCTCATACGACAAGTCCTTATTAAGTCCCACATCTTATACCTCCAATATATGTGATGGATCAAAAACATATTTCCACAGTATCAAGATGTGGAAAACCGGATGTACATGGCTCATATTAGGTGGAAGAGCCAATCTATAGGCCACATTACCTATCTTCTCAAGAATCTCGAATGGACCTATAAACCTTGGTGACAACTTTCCCCTCTTCCCAACTCTCATAATACCCCTCATCGGTGAGATCTTAAGGAAGACATGGTTACCAACTGCAAAGTGTACATCTTTCCTCTTCGGATCAGTGTAGCTCTTCTGCCTACTGAAAGCAGTCTTCATCCGATCTCTAATCATAGGCACTTTTTCTATTATTTCTCTGATCAACTCTGGCCCCTCTAGCTGCTTCTCCCCTGGCTCCACCCAACACACTTGAGATCTGCACTTCCTACCATATAGTGCTTCAAATAGAGCCATACCAATGGATGAGTGATAACTATTGTTATAAGAGAACTCTATCAATGACAGATATTGATCGCAGTTACCTTTGAAATTCAGAACATACAACCGTAGCATATCTTTTAAAGTCTGGATTGTCCTCTCCGACTGCCCATCAGTCTGCGGATGGAAAGTAGTACTGAATCGTAACTGAGTACCCATAGCCTCCTGAAATTTCTGCCAAAACTGGGAGGTGAACTGTGTACCTTCATCCGAGATAATCATCAACGGAACTCCATGAAGTCGCACAATCTTATTCATATACAATTGTGCATATAGTGTAGCTTGTCTTAACCTCTAGAAAATGAGCAGACTTCGTCAACCGGTCTACAATCACCCATATGGAATTATAACCTCTAGTAGTCCTCGGTAGACCCACTATAAAATTCATAGTAACCTGCTCTCATTTCTACTCTGGCAACTCAATTTCCTGAAGTAACCCTAATGGCTTTTGATGCTCAAACTTAACTTGCTGATAGGCTAAGCATTTAGAGACAAACCGTGCTACTTCATACCAGTCCACCAATACACATCCTTCACATCATGGTACATCTTGGTAATCCTTAGATGTACACTATATACTGAATATTGAGCATCTCTCATAATCTGATCCCGTAGCCCATCCATGTCAGATACACATATACGCTTTCCACACTTCAGTACACTATCCTCCACTGTAAACTCTGTCATTTTGCCATTTTGCACATCTCCCTTAAGCTTCAGTAGATAAGGATCCATATCCTGAGCCACTTTAATATCATCAAGCAATAGTGACTTCACCCGAAATTGGGCTATCAGAGCCTGGTTACGATCCTGGGATTCTAAATCCAACTCCACACCCATATCTGTAACACCTCAGTCAAAACCTAGAACCTGAACCACAAAGGGCTACCTTGGAAATTTTGACTTGACTTGATTATTGTGATTTACTATATGTTTATGCTTGAATTTGACATGTATGCATGTTTTATGATGTGTTTGTATGATTAGCGGAGGTTAAAAGACTGTTAGGAAGCAATCGGGTAAAATTAGGTTTTTGGTGAACTAGGGGCAAAATGGTTATTTCACACCCTTTGAGTTTTTTTATAGAATTAGTGGAAATTAACATTATATTTGATGGTAAAAGAAAATATTAAGACATGAAAATTGAGGTGTAATAGTCAGATGAATTAATGTTGGAAGATTAAAGCCAGTAGAAAATAATTACGGGAAAAGTTAATTGAAAAGGAATCAAATTTGAACTAGGAGTAGTATAGTCTTTTTTTAAGGTATATGGACTTATGTGGTGTATGCAAGTATATGGTAACCATTTTAAGTTAACCTAAATCAAACCATTGGATGGAAAGATCAAGAATTGAATGGTTAGTAAGCTAGGTTGCATATTCTTTACTATAGAATCAATGTATAGGATTATGAACTTGATATTTACCACCTCTTCTTCAACCTTAGCCATTTTCATACAAAATTTTCTCTCTCCTCCTTAGCAAAGTTTCTGCCACTTTTGTTCATCATGCTACCAAGTTATTTTCTCTTATATCTTGATCCAAACTAGTTAATTCAATCATCCTAAACTCAATTCTAACCTTAGAATCAAAGAAAAATCAAGAAAAAGTGATAAATCAAAGCTTGGAAGATTTCAAAGAACTATTGATGAAGTAAGTATTTTTACCATTCTTTTGGTTAAATTTTAATCTTTAGATATTTCTTGATATTAATTTGTAGCAAATATGTGTTTAGGTTGAAAGAAAACTAAAAACTTGGAAGAAACCCTAACTTGGAAGAGGTAAGATTCAAATGTGTTAATTTGATGGAGTTTTGGTTCAAATGTGATGTATATAATGTATGTTTGATGTAAATAAGGTGTTTTGTAATATTTTTAAGTCTTACTGGAGTGTTATATATGGAAATAGCTGAACCTTCGGGTACTCCAGCTGGGAGTGTCGAGCGGCGGGCCAGTTAGGGCCTACGAGTTGTGTATCGGGGGATAAAGTGGACTTTTTGGATTTAAGGTGAGTTTATATATATAATCATGTATGATTTGCATCATATATCATATAATATATCTTTTGGAATGATAAACCAACACTTGATATCCTAAAGTACCTAAATTATATTTGTACCCCTAAATAAGCCTATCGAAATGACCTAAATTGACCTAAACTTTAATTGGCCATAAAATGAAACCTAAAAAGCCAATTGAACCCCCCACTTGGCCCAATCATCTAGTTTTTCCCTAAGCTTTAAAATGGTACCTCATGGTCCACTTAAATCCATTGATAGCATAGTTAACCATAAACTACTCAAAAATTCCAAAACCGACCCGTAACAGCAAGTGCCACTTGCGGCAGCGCAATTGGGCCCCGCCGGCCATTTTTACCACTTGACCTAAACTTATTATATTATTCATTATGGATATATATTGGATCGTTCCACCCCTATATGAGTTGAATGTATGCTATTTATATTGTTCTATTGAGACACACCCATATGGTATTATAATAAGGCTACCTCGATGGTGTAGCGGTTAATTCCATCGACCGTGTGCACACTGGTATTCATTGGACCCTTGCTAGGGAGGGATGTTATATTCTCTAGCCGTAAGGATTGATCTCCTTTATGTACATTGGATTATGCACGATTGTGCTATTACAGTGCGATTGCACTATTCATTGGACCCAATCCTGTTATATCATATGAGAGTTGACTCATATACTGGATATTTATATGGAAACTTGTTTCACCCCATATTTTCCATCTTATATTATTTCTACAGGTCATTTGTGAGCGATCATAGTATTATGATCATTTACTGTATTTTTATATATATAGATTCACTGAGTATTTTTATACTCACCCCCGTAGTTGTCATTGTTTTTCAGGGTCACAGTGAGACTTAAATTCCATTGGCACTATCTATCCTCGCCTTGAAATTTTGCTACTTGTATCATGTAATACTTAGGTCTTAAACAGTATATGTAAATATTTGTATATTATTAGAGATTTCATGGTATTATAACCTAAGAAGAGACATATATGTGTGTGCTTGTATTTCTTTTAGTTTTACATATAAACTATGCTATGGATGTGTATGGTTTGATATATATATGATGAGGAGTTGATATTGGAGGTTGAGTTGGATGTTGATAATAAAGTTATATTGGGAGTGTTGTTTGCATTTTCTACAGCGGGATATAGTCTCGTATTAGAGGAGATGCTGTCAAAATTTCAGTAAAAATATTAATCTATATTTGAGTTGATCATATGAATTACTTGCCATATCATATATATAGTTGGGTTATTTGTAGTACTGGTAGCTTAGGCAATACCCGTAACCTAGGATCTTCGTGACTCTTAAGTTGGGTCGTGATAATATCTACCAATCTCTCATCTCTCGGATCAAGGGTCTCCTGTCAACCATGATATGAGCTAGACTGCCCATCGACTTCCTGCTCAGTGCATCAGCCACTACATTGGTTTTACCCGGGTGATAAAGGTTCTCTCAATCATAATCCTTAAGTAGCTCCACCCATCTACGCTGCCGAAGATTCAGATCCTTATGTTGAAATATGTACTATAAACTATTATGATCAGTATATATCTGACATTTTGACCCATACAAGTAGTGCCTCCAAAACTTCAATGCAAATACCACAGCTGCCATCTCCAGATCATGTGTCGGATAATTCGCTTCATGCTTTTTTAACTGACGAGAAGTATAAGCAATCACTCTCCTATTCTGCATCAGTACACACCCCAATCCGATCCGAGAAGCATCACAATACATAGTAAATTTCCTCCCCTCTGATGGTAATGCGAATACTGGAGCACTTGTGAGGCAAGACTTCAAAGTCTGAAAATTGTGCTCATACTCATCAGTCCATAGATAATGCTCCTGTTTTCGCATCAGCTTAGTCAATGGAGCTGCAATCCTGGAGAAATCCTTTACAAACCTCCTGTAATACCCTGCCATACCCAGAAAATTGTGAACCTCAGAAACACTAGTAGGCTGAGGCTAATTTGTCACTGCTTCAATCTTCTGAGGATCCACCTTAATACCATTCTTGCATATCACATGCCCAAGGAAACACACTTCGGTTAGCCAAAACTGGCATTTAGATAACTTAGCATATAACTGATGCTCTCAAAGTGTCTGCAATACTATCCTCAGATGCTCCACATGCTCCTCCTCTCTCCTGGAGTAGATAAGTATGTTTTCAATAAATACAATGACAAACTTATCCAAAAATGACTTGAACACCCTATTCATCAGATCCATAAATGCAGCCGGTGCATTGGTCAACCCAAATGGCAACACCAAGAACTCATAATACCCATATCGGGTCCTGAAAGTAGTCTTCGGTACATCACCCTTCTTAATCTTCATCTGGTGATACCCAGACCTCAGATCAATCTTCAAAAAATGACTGGCACCCTGCAGCTGATAAAACAAGTCATCTATCTGAGGCAACGGATACTTGTTCTTCACTGTCACCTTGTTCAGCTGCCTATAATCTATACACATTCTCAAGGAGCCATCTTTCTTCTTTACAAACAATACCGGTGCACCCCAAACAAAACTACTCGATCTAATAAACTCTCAGTAACTCCTATAACTGCACTTTCAATTCCTTCAATTCAACTGGTGCCATTCTGTAAGGAGGAATAGATATAGGGTTGGTGCCTGCATGCACCTCAATCTCAAACTCAATCTCCCTATCTAGGGGTAATCCTAGCAACTCCTCAAGAAATATATCAGGAAGCTCCTAAACTACCGGTATCTGATCAAGATCTACAGAAGACTTCTGCACATCTATCACATGAGCCAAATAGGCTTAACAGCCTTTCCTAATCATTCTCCTAGCCAGGATAGCAAAAACCAGATTAACTCTAAACTCCCATATGTCACCCTGAAACTCAAAATCTGGTTGTCGCCTCAGGCTGAAACCTGACCTTCTTCTGATAATAATCAATAACTGCCCGATGCCTCATAAGTCAATCCATACCCAAAATCACATCTAATTCTAATACTGGCAATTCAATCAAATCAACATGCAATATGTTATCATCAATTTCAATCACACAGTCAGGATAGTAATAGCCCACATCAACACTCTCACCCATCATGATAGCAATCACTAAAGGCACATGCAACAATTTTCTTTCCTTATTCAATTTAGGTGCAAATAAGGTGACACAAAGGAATGAGTAGCACCTGAATCAAATAAAGTATTTGCAATCACATTCTGTATCAAAATAGTACCTGTGACCACGTTGTCTAATCTCTGTGCCTCCTGGGTATTAACTGCAAATACTCTGCCCTGACCCCTGCCCGCTGGGACCTGACTACTGCTGGGAGCCTGTCCTCCTCTACTTCTGCCTCGACCTGAAGCCTCTCTGCCCATATTCTGACTCATTTATACCATCAACTGAGATACCATAGCAGATGGCTGTTGCTCACCCTTTACAGGACATCTACTAGCATAGTGACCATGCTGCCCACATCTCAGGCAAGCACCAGTCTGATGCCAACACTCCCCTCCATGTCTCCATCCACAAAACCCATAAATAGGTACACTAGGAGTCTATGCAACTGATCTGGAGGAACCCTGTGAATAGGCAGGTGCTGACTGAACCACTGGCGATCTCCTACTCTGCACTTTCCTCCTCTGACTACCTAATGAAGGTTCTGATCAAACCGAGGCACTAGCTCTACCTGTCTAGGCTGGGAGCTGCTCTCTTCCCTCCTAGTCCGTGCTCCTGGACCTCATTTCCTCTTCCATCTATGTAGCTTTATTAATAACAGTCGTCAGAGAAGTGAATTCTGTAGCCAACAGAGCATTATAAAGTGCAGCATGTAACCCTCTCTTAAACCAGCTGATCAGATCTGCCTCGGTAGGAACAATATAAGTAGCATACCTACTCAGCCTGATGAACTCCTCGACATACTCCTCTATTGATCTATTACCCTGCTCCAACTGCTCCAACTGGATCAGGTTACGGGTCTTCACTCCCTCAGTAATGAACTCATCTATCAAACCCTGTCGAAACTCAGCCTATTGAGGTGGATGCTCACCATACAGCCTGGGCTCCATCCTTCTCGAAAACCAAGTCCAAGCCTTCCCTTTCAGTAACAATCCCACCAGCTCTACTGCTCTCAGTTCAGAATAAGGTAGTCTCCTAACTACCTTCTCAACCTCCTCCAGAAAATCTACGAGGTCACTGCCTCTGTCGCCCCTGAACTCTGGTAAGTTTAGCTTCAGAAAACTAAACATAGATACACCACCCTCCTCAATAACTCTACGGCCTCCCTGTATAGCAGGCTCCTCAGGAACCCTAACTAGCTGCACAGGAGCCGGTGCAACTGGTACTACATCTGGTGCCACAGGTGGGGTACTGCTGCTGGAACTAGTGGTGGCTATACATTCTGAAGCTTCCGCCTCAAATCAGCCAATTTCCTACATAACTCCATCATCCCCCTCATTATCTATACTCTCCAGGAATTATCACCCCTCTCTGTATTCTCTATAGTCCGTCGAGATTTGGATGGACCCTCAAAAATTGAGAACTCTCTGACTAAAAACTCATTAGAGGCTACCTCTGCCTCCCAGATATCTCTGTCCTTATCGTCAGACATCTCTGTAATCTGTTGAAAAATAAAAAATGCACTCAGTATATCACAGAAATACAAAATACTAACATATAACAGACGATAACAGTAAAAGACGACATAGGAAATCCTATGCTCCATGGTTTACTTAATTCTACCCCATTCTGTACTTAGTCACTATTCCTTTGTAATCCAGTCGCTATTCA
Source organism: Aleurites moluccanus (assembly GCA_948193065.1). NCBI lineage: Eukaryota > Viridiplantae > Streptophyta > Magnoliopsida > Malpighiales > Euphorbiaceae > Aleurites > Aleurites moluccanus. Next base: position 12,334 of record CANXYC011975807.1, on the reverse strand, counting down.
TTTGTAACCCTAAGCTCTGATGTCTGTAACCTAAAGCTCTGATATCACCTCTGTCACTACCCATTTCTAGATCGCGACGGTCCTAGGATGCGAGAGATGCCAATGGCGACCGACACCCTTAGAACCTAATATCACATGCATAATCTATAACCATCAATTAAATATTCATTTTACTTAATTATCATTCATTCTGTAATCCTTCAGTAAACTAGTGCAGTTGGTTGTAATAATCATCATCACATATCATATTATCATCATATATATATACAGATACATGTTCATATCCTAACTATCCCATACATATCCCATGGAGCAGCTAGATTATGAACACTAAAAATTATATAATTCAAAATAATTACATAGATCGACAGTACGCAAAAATTCGCTGGATGTCTGAAGATGGGATTCTGCAGTTTACTCTTCCCCTGATATGGGTAAACAAAGAAAAGAGTGAATATATGAGATACTCAGTGAATCTATATGCATCGCCAATAAATATAATGGTTATCAGATGGAATAATGATGACAATAGCTCAATGTGAACAATTTACAGAATCAATAACAGAAGGTGACAGAATAGTCAATAAGTACATCATAGACTCAGTATAATATGGAAAGACAAATAAAGGGATGGACTATATGAATTCATACAGTCTCCAGTAGTATCAGTATGGACTATATGCGAACATACAGTCTCCAGTAATATCCATATCAGTAAGTATAAGACTGATCAGGTCTTATGGCCAGGACTATAACCTTTCCCAGCTAAGCTATCAATAATACAATGTGCACATCACCGACAGTATATTTTCACTACCCTGTCAGAGCGGTAGCTCTGTCAAGCCACATTAGGATTAATATAAGAAAGAAACATATCAATGGACACCATTATATAACAATGGTATCCTCAACATCAATAAGCTCAATATCAGTCAAATCATTTAGCAATAGAATCAATGGCATTGCAATATACGATATACAATCAATGATAATCGATATGGTAAACAACAAAGGTCAGTATGCCAATGTCACTGGCGACGATGACATTCAAATGGTAGGCCTATGGAGGAAAAATGTGATAGGCCTATAGAATTACAACTAGGCACTTCATCAAATACATGGTGGGCACAAAAAGGCAAGCCATTAGGTTAGGATTTGGTGCAAATTTGGCATACCCAATTCAACCAACAATAAGTCCACATTGTCAACAACACAATAGGCATCAATTATACAATATTAAACAACATTAAAGGCATCAAATTGGCTAAGGAATTCAAAGGAAAAACAAGCAAAAATAAAGATAATGAATACTGCAATTGGGTTCGGCCAAAATGAGGTTTTTCCATATGGTTTCCAAATCAATTTTCAATGCTTAGGACATGTCAAATGATGCATATATAACTCACCTAAGGCTTCCAATTGTCTTAGAAAATTGATTTCCACCAAAAATCTTCAAAGAAGGCAAAATGCACAACTTGCACAATTCTTGTTTTCTACACCAAATCAACCATCAATTAGTTATCTAATGGCCTCCAATTGACATATTTTAAGATCATTTAATACAGCCTAACACTAATTAACATAGTTAAGGCATACAACTTCAATTAGATTAGGCAAATTAGGGTTTTCTATCCAAATGCATCAATTGATGCAATCTAACCTAAAACCCATTCAATTCAACTTCTAAATCATCTAAATAAACTATAAAATCAAACAAATTAATTAGTTACCTCAAATGGGTAAAGGAGCCGAAATGATGAAGCAATTATTCCTTAGTTTCCTTTGTGAATTCATGGAAGAAATGGATTGGAAATGATAGAACCAAGCTTAAATCCAAGCTTTCTTTGATTTTTCTTAAGGAAATTTGGTTGGAAATGAAGAAATGAAATGGAAGAAGCAAGGTGAATGGTTCGGCCAAACTTGAGCAAGAAGAAGAAGATGGCAAAATTTGACTAAGTGTTACCTTATATATTAAGTCATAATGGCAAATTGCATTTTAGTCCTCAAACTTTTCAGTAATTATACTTTGACCCTAATTTCTTCTGTAATTTATTCTGACAATTCTATCAGGATTTAAATTTCAAAATGGGAAATCAAAAGGCTTATTTTAATTTATACTTATTTATAAAAATAATTTCAGAATCATTCTGAAACCCAGACAAACTCATTTACACTATTCACCTCAAAGTTTCTTTTATTTGCGGTTTTGCCATTGGTTACTTTTTCAGTGTTCCTAAGTATTTTTTACTTCTTTCTTTTTACTAAAATTACACATGAATTGATGTGATCTTTTACCCCTAGTCAAAATCAGAAATTCATTTATTGACCGAATAGCTAATTTCTCGGCAGTGTTCCCGACATCGCCGATTTTTGGAAAAGTAATTTGTTCTCTTTCTAACTGTATCTCTAAAATTAATTCCCATCATTTCAATATTTTAAAACCATATACTAAAAATTAATTCATGTATATAAGTTATAACCTTGTAGGGTATTACATTCTTTGTTGTTTTACATTCTTTGTTGTTTCAAAAACAGAGGAACAAGCTTCAATTACTTGATTATCCACCATCAATTTGAGGGGGATGTTAAGCCAAAAGAGTTTGTGTTTATTTAACTTGTATAACAACTTTATTATTTATGTTTATCATATAATGTTATCATTATCTTTGTAATCACTTAGGATAGATTTTACTTGTAAACATATATATACATCTTATATGTAACAAACAAAATTAGTGAAATTTAATCAAAGTCTCATAGAATTTACAACCCTAATATGAGAATCAATTAACATAAACCTAATAATGCACATGAATTTTAGTTAACATTCATAACAACTCATAAACTTAATCATTAGCCATCATACATAACATAGTTTAGCTCATAATCATTTTAAGCATCAAAGCCCTTTCTATATCTTTAAGTCATAATTTAGGTTTATACACTTCATGCCTTTTTAATCTATATAATTCATGACGACTTTGATTAACTATTAAACACTTTTACTAGTATCTATATAACTTAATTTCATTTTATTCTTAACTTATATTCATAACTCAAAATTAAGAATAAAAGTTTATTCTAAAAATAGATTAGCAATTATAGGAAGTTATAAATTAGAAATATATTAGCTTCTTATAATAAATTAAATTAGGGTTTTATTTATTTTATTAACTGATTCGGAAAGAGATGTTATAGAATATTTAATTCCTAATTTGTTTATTTAGAATTTCATGATTAATAGGTATTAACTTGGTATGATTATTTAAATTAATGAAATTTACAATCCCTATAGCCTTTTTATATTTTATATCTTAATATGCTTTTTATTTATTATTTTTTTTTATTTCTATTCATTATTTACTTGCTTTAATTTTAATTTATTTTTATCAAATTCAATCTTTATTAGAATGTTAAACAGTTAATTTTTAACTTAACAACCATCAATTGCATAATCCGACTAGCCTTCCTTGAGTAAGAATGACTTCGGTTGTCCCTCCATTTGCTACATACACCTCATATATTTGCAAGTAATAAATAGCCCTTAAAAATAAATAATATTGAACTACTAGCCATAAATTAATGTTATTAATATTGAGAGGCCATTTGAATCTTTATGTAAATGTATTTATTCTTTGTATCCCACCAAACACATTGAATCATGGATAACAATAACGATAGAACACATTTCTCAATAAAAAATTTCTCAATAAAAATGAATCCATTGAATCGTGTAGCTGATGTGATCTTATTATCAATATTCCACCTAAAGAGAGGCTATGTGATTTAGGCGCATACTCAACCAAACATGTGTTCATTAATAAAGAGAATATTATTGTCCTAATATTATTGTGATAATTGATTGTTCTATCATTTATGATTTGATTTGATTGATATCATTTTTTTGAGGCACAAACGATTCCATTATTTATAAAAAAAAAAAAAAAAATTATATAAAAAATTTTGAAAAATATTACGTTAAATTTCTTATAAATATATTACATAATTTTTTTCTTGAAAAAAATAATATATGATAATAGTCTAATTGCCTAAATATATTGTGAAAATTATAACATTTACTGAAAAATATGTGTACTAAATAACTAAACATAAAATTTTTGGTTGTCTATTGTTTTGATATCTATTATAATTTGTATTATTGGCCTATTTAATGTTAATCCATGAAAAATCACATAAAATGATACTATTATTAGGTCCATTAAAAAAAACACATTCTAAATTTGTATATAAATTTTATATTTGCTTATATAATATTTTCAGCATAACTGTTATATTGGATCTTGTAATTTTTAATTTTAAAAAAATAGTCAAAGTAATAAAAAAAATTACAAAGTAAGAGAATTATAATATTTATTGAAAATTTAAACCTTTCAAATATTACATATAAATATATAATTTTATTAAAACATTTTATAACATTTATTATTGGATTATGTAATTTTAACATGTTGCATGATGAGTAAGTAAGATTTTAATAATTTTTAATTATTAATTAATGATTTTAAAAAAAATCAATAGTTAAGGTTTAAGCTTAGTGGCTATTTTATAAATTTTTTTAATATAATTATTATTTTTTTAATTCTCAAAGTATCGGATCTATATACTTATTTTTTTTTTTAATAATAATTGTTAGGTTAGATGTTTTAAAGTCAAATAGTAATTATTTATAATAATTTTAATTTTTTTTTTTTAAATAATTCCTAATTATTTAAATTAAGAGATTAATTTATTTTATTAAAAAATAATATTTAAATAAAAAATAAATATTAATATTATTTTTAATGATCATTAAATATAATAATAATAATAAATAATAATAATTTAATTGAATACTTAAAAAAAAAAAAATTATTAATTATAGTTATCAACAAATTTCGGTGCTAGATATACGCTATAAACCGAAACTTGACGCGGTATAATTCAAAGCACCCAGCAATGTGGTGTGTTTGGCATTTTTGCCGGTGCATTTGCATTAACAGATTTTGACCTTACCAACACTTCATTTAATCCCAATCCACATTTTTTTTTCTTTCACATCGCACAATTCAGCTAATTAAAGTGTATATATATATAATTAAAAATATTCACAATTAGAGTGTACAATCACTCGGTTCGGTCTGTTCGATAAACAATTTGTACGAATCAAATAAATTAAAATTAAATATTAATTAAATCAAAATAATCATAAAATCAAATTAATTGAATTGATATATTAAATTTCAGTTAAATTATATTTTTTTGATTAAAAAAATAATACAATGAAATGTCTTTTGCTATATTATGAGTATTTAACATCTATAATATTGAAATTTTTAATTTATTTACATAAAAATAAAAAATAAATAAATCATAATACAAAATAATATCATATAATATTAAAAATAAATATTATATCATAATATTTCATAAATATAAGTATATAAATTAATTCTCTATAAATTGATAAAAAAAAATTATAAGTATATAAACTAATTGACACATTGAAATTTTTAATTTATTTATTTAGAAAAATAAAAATAATTAAATCAATCGGTTCAATTAATTCGGTAATAAAAAATTTTAACTAAATAAAAAATCAAAAACTTAAAATTTTATTTTTTTAACTGAATTGAACTAATCATTTATTTAACTGAACTAATTTAACCAAATTATATAAATATGATTTGATTAATAGATTTTTACCAATTAATACTCATCTCTATTCATAATTAACCTCAAAATTACAATTTTCAAAAAACAAAAATTAATTAAGATATAATAATCCAATTATCCAATGGATACAATAGTCTAATGCATTGTAATACTATTCTTGTTAAATATGTATAACTTCATAATTTTGATGAGATTTGAAGCATTAGAAATTTAGAACTGACATTATCATATCTACTAAATCTAATAATAATGTATGATAATTTTTTAAAATGAAAAAGTAAAAATACATAATTTCTAAACAATATTTTAGTACATTGAAAAGTTTTGAAGAAATAGATTATTAAGTTTTTGAATTTCAAACTATTTTAAATTCAAAACAATTAATGTTCAATTTAAATTTTTGTATTTTTTAAAATTATGTTAAATAATTTTTAAAATTATATTAAATAGTATATATATTTTATTTTCCTTAAAAAAAATAAGTCTATCCGTTCACAAATGGTCTTGACCCATTTAAACATTATAAAAAGACATTATTACCCTTGATCTACAAAACCACCAAATGAGAGCTTCTCTTCTTGGAATCATCGAAGACCCGCTTCTGATTTCAAACCCTTTTGCCATAAATCAATTCAAATTCTTTCCTTTCCACTCAAATTTTTTTAATTACAAAAATCTCATTTTCCTCAATCAATAAAGGAAGAAATACATTTTTCTTACATTTTCTTTTTCTGGTTTTGTTTAAAAATTCTAAAATTACAGTCTCTCAGTCTCGCAGTTGTCACTTTGTTTCTCATAATGCTACCCTTTCTTTCTGCTTCTTCTTCTTCTAACATCTCCTTCTCCACTGTATTATTGTTCTTCAATTCAGTCTCATGAAGAGACCATACTCATTTGAAGGGACAATCATCAAGTTCTAATGGGTATTTATTTTTTATTTTTTCCGTTGATGTTGATTTTTCATCAAAGCACTTGTTTTCTGATAGTGAGTCGCACAGTGCTATGTCCTTCTTCTTGGGATAAAAAGCAAATAAAGAAATTCCTTTTGTTCTGATGTTTCATTGTTATTGCTTGGCCAAGAATTTGCACCCTCAATTATACTGCTAATTATTGAGATTATTGTTTTGGATTTTTCATTTCCGGTTGATGCATACAGATAACAAAATCGGTGGTTTTGGATTTGAACTATTTGTAAAGTTATGGGAGATAAATGATGGGTTCAAGTTCAGCTTCCTCCTCTTCTAACCGAGAGGATATTTAGGAGGTGAGAAGTTAGGCATAACCACGGTTTCGGAACCGTCGGTTTTGATTCCGAAAGCTCCGGTTACCATTTTAAAATTAAGTGTATTAAAATTGAAATCTTAAAAAGTGATTTTGATCCAATTTAAAAATTATGGATTTTGAGATAATTTATTCTATTTAAATTTAAATTTAATTTTAATATAATTTCAATATAATTTAAAATTAAATTTATTAAATAAAATGTATAAATTAACTTTGAGGAAAAAAAAAAGTTTGAACTTGATCATCAATATTAACATCAAATTCTTAATTTTCATAAAGATGATAGAGATTTATAAATTTATCAATTAAACTCTTACATTTATTTATATTTTTATTTTTATTTGTCATTATAAATAATTAAGAATAAAAATTAAAATAATTAAAGAGATAATAAAAATAAATTAATTAAGAATTATGATGCTTAACTGAGAGATTGAGATTAAGAGATAATTGAATATAAATAAAAATATATATATATAATCTAAAATTTTATTTAAATTCTATTAAAATAATTAAAATATTATAAATATTTAAGGGCTATAAAATTATTAAATCAAAATTAATGAGCATCTAGTTTAACTTATATTTTAAATAAGTTTACATTTTAATAAAAAAAAATAAAAAATAAAAATGGATGATATAATGCATTTGAATGTTTAATTTTAAATATGTAAGCTTGTTTAGAGGAAAATTAATATAAAATTAATTTAATTTATAAATATGATAATTATATATTAAGCATAAGATTTATTTACAATGTCAATTAATTTTAATTAATAAATATGATAGTTATATATTAAGTATATGATTTATTTACAATATCAATTAATTTTAATTAAGTTTATATTAAATTAATTTTATAACATGACTTCTAATTTTTTTAAAAAGAATAATATATAAAAAAAATTATTAAAATTATATATGAAAAAAATTATTAAAATTATTTAAAAAATTTTAATGTTTTCGATTTGTCATTGTTTGGTTCCGGTTTAATACAGTTTTAATTTTGATCGGTTTTGATTTTGATTTTGACCGATATTGTTCTTCAGATAGCTCCAGCACCTCCTTCTCCTCCTCCTTCCCTGCCACCACCAACACTAACAATAATGCCTATCCATCATGAGCGGAAATCTCCATCCCTGTCTACATTCGTTACATCTCCAAATGAATCACCGAGAATATTGCTTAATTTGGAGTGATACGTAACCCATCAATCTTGATTCCTCTAATAATCATAAACTAGTCTCAATTTAACAAAATCTCATCTCAGACTGTAACAAAGCAAGTATGTTGACTTGGCAATCAAAGTGACTCAGCTCATGTGAAATGATGCAACTAATTTTAGTTAATTAGTTTTTTCATTCTTTAGTTTGTTATACACAATAGTTAGTTATAGGTTTGTTAGACATATAACTTGCATCATAGCTGGATTTTTTCTTTTCTGTATATAAGTATAAGTAAGATTTCAATAAAGATTGAATCAAGTTTTCATCATCAATCATTCTCATTATAGTATCAGAGCTTTAGAATTTTCCTTTCTCAGCAACCAAACTCTTTTCTTATTTTTTTTTTCAATCAATCAACCAACTATTATTTTTTCTTTCAAAGAAATTGTGATATTCAATCATGGCAGGAACTTCTAGACCAGAAGATACTCCCTCAAGTCCTTATTATCTTCATATCAATGAGAATCCGAGCCTTGTTTTGGCTTCTCCAGTTCTATCTGGTACAAATTACTATTCCTGGGCACGATCGATGAAAATGACATTATTATCTAAGAACCAACTCAAGTTTGTTGATGACAGTATTATAACACCGCCACAAACAAGTTCATTGTATCAGGCATGGGAATGCTGCAATACAATGGTTTTATCATGGATAATTCGTGCAATTTCTCCTTCCATCGCACAGAGTATACTATGGTTTGATACAACATTTGATGTTTGGCGTGATTTAGAAGGCAGATTCTCTCAGGGTGATTCTTTTCAAATTTTTGATTTGCAGAAAGTAATATTTGCTTGTAAGCAAATTAATCAATCAGTCTCTGATTATTATACTCATCTCAAGATTCTTTGGGATGAGTTTGTTAATTTGAGACCAGTGCCAACATGTTCTTGTAATCCTTAATGCACATGCAATGCCTTAATTACCATTCTTAACTACCAGCAGAATGATTATGTGATATGATTTCTCAAAGGTCTAAATGATTCATATGCCAATGTTAGATCTCAAATCATGCTTATGAAACCACTTCCTCTCATCCATAGAGCTTTTTCTTTAGTCACTCAACAAGAAAGACGATTCAGTTCTGATTCATCCATATCACCTGCCATAGATGTCAACAATACTGCTCTTGCAGTTAGAAGCAATTTTAATCCAAGAAACAGTTACAATGCTGATTTTCGAAAATTCAATTCTCCAAACAGTTATAATTTTAGAAGAAACAACAATTATGGCCCCAATTATGCTTGGTTCAGTTCTAATACTAGCAAGTCAACTTGTACATACTGTGGATGGGAAGGCCACACTGTTGATATATGCTTCAAAAAGTATGGTTATCCACCTGGCTACACACCCAAGTATCGACAAAATATAAATAATTCTCCTCGTATTGTCTATGCAAATCAACTACAATTGACAAATCAAGATCCAACAGATTTCTTATCCCATCAACCTTTATCAGATCATGCTTCTCAATCTCAATCTCATGAGCAAATCACTTCAAAAATAGCAGAAATGTCTCTTACTCAGGAGAAAATTCAGAAGTTACTCCTACTCCTCCTAGTTTTACTCAACCACATGTCAACCTTGCCACTTCATCATCTAAATCTATTTCAGACATGTTAGGTATTTCTTCTTGTTTTTCTGTTTCTACCAAATACCTTCATCTCTAGATTATTAATACTGGGGCAATATATCACATCATCTGTTCCCTCAGCCTTTTTCATTCTTACAAAGCTGTTTCTAATGTATTTGTTAAATTACCAAATAATATATTAGTCCCTATTACTCATATTGGTATAGTTTGCCTCATATCATCCTTAATTCTTTACAATGTTTTTTTTGTCCCAGCTTTTTTCTTCAATCTCATATATGTCTCACAACTTACAACTCATTCTAAGTGTTCACTCATTTTCAAAGATTCTTATTGTCTTATACATGACCAGTGCTGGAGGATGATTGGTTTGGCTAAGAAAGAACATCGACTCTATCAGCTGGCTCAATCTCATACTCCCAATTGTAATTCAATTTCTTTAGCTAATCCTCAAATTAATAACAGTGTTTTAGCATTTCATTCAAATTATAGTTCTAGTACCATGTGGCATCTCAGATTTGGACATGTATCCAATAAACGCTTATAACAATTGAAACAAATTGATAATTCCATTTTTGTTGATTCATCCTTTCCTTGTGATGTCTGTCACTATGCCAAACAAAAATGATTATCCTTTCCCATCAGTATTTCAACTACTCAAGCCTGTTTTGATCTTATTCATGTCGATATATGGGGGCCAATGGCTGTACTTTCTTTGTATGGTCATTCTTACTTTCTCACCATTGTGGATGATCACAGTAGGTGTACTTGGCTTTATCTGATGAAATATAAATCTGAAACTCGCTCTATAATTCAACATTTTTGTTCCTATGTAATCACTCAATTCTTTAAAAATATCAAATGCATTCGCAGTGACAATGGTCAAGAATTTCTTATGACTGATTTTTACAATTCTCATGGCATTTTACATCAAACCTCGTGTGTCAAAACGCCACAACAGAATGGTATGGTGGAGTGAAAACACCAACACATTTTGAATGTGGCTAGAGCTTTGAGATTCCAGGCCAATTTACCTTTAAAATTTTGGGGTGACTGTATCTTACATGCAGTGTACCTCATAAATAGAGCTCCATCTCTTATTTTGCATAACTCACCCCATACCAGATGTTATTTTAGAAGCCACCCATATTCACCAATTTGAAAGTTTTTTGCTGTTTGTGTTGTGCTTCTACACATGATAAAAGACGAACCAAATTTGATTCTAGAGCTACTAAATGTCTATTTCTAGGATATTCCACAGGCACTAAAGGGTTCAAATTGTATGATTTACAAACTAAACATATTTTTATCTCTAGAGATGTCCATTTCTATGAATCTGTTTTCCCGTTTCAAGATCCTGATTCAACACCACTAAACCCACACTTTGTATTTCCTCAAGCCTCTACTGATTTCATAACTGATGACCCTATTCCACATTACACCACTGATACTTCTACACCACCAATAGTCAATTCAGATCCTATTATACTTGTCAGAAAATCAGAAAGACATAGAAAAAGACTCACATATTTGCAGGACTATCAACTAGCAGAAGACATGTCTCTTTCTATGCCTCCAATCACTCATCCTTCAGCAACAGGTCATTCTCCTCGTTCCTTATCTCTTGTTATCTCCAATGAACATTTATCTCCTCATCATCAAGTGTTTTCCTCTGCTATCACTCAGCATATAGAACCAAAATCCTATATACAAGCTATTAAACATTACTGCTAGCAGGATGTTATTAATAAATAATTAGCAGCTTTGCAAGCCAATCATACATGGGAAATGACTCATTTACCTTCCAACAAAACTCTAATTGGCTGTAAATGGGTTTTTAAAATTAAATATCATTCTGATGGCTCCATTGAAAGGCATAAGACACGCCTAGTAGCAAAGGGGTACACTCAATAAGCTAGTATTGAATATCTTGATACTTTTTCCCCCGTGGCAAAAATGAATACTGTTAGAACTCTTCTAGCAGTAGCTACAGCACAACATTGGCATCTTCACTAATTGGACATCAATAATGCCTTTCTACATAGGGATCTCAAGGAAGAAGTGTATATAACACCTTCTCCAGGCTTTCCTAACCCATAAAATAAAGTTTGCAGGTTACTCAAGTCACTCTATGGACTCAAGCAAGCAAGTAGGCAATGGAATGCCAAACTAACTGCTGCTTTGCTTTCAAAAGGGTATACTCAAGCTACAATTGATCCAACTCTGTTTAATAATGTAACACCTCAGCTTAGCCTGAACCAAATCCATATAGAGATTTTCAGGGGGAGATTTTTAATTTCTTTATATTGTTATGTTTATATATATTTATGCATGAAATTGGTATTTATGCATGTTATTTGAATTAGTTCTAGGCATAGAAATGGTTTAAAGGTTGCTAGGACTTAATTGGCAAATATTGAATTTTTGATGAACTGGGGGCAAAATGGTCATTTTTCTGCCCGATGGAATTTTATGGAATAAATATCATATTTAAAAGGAGAAAATAATTTAAAGACTTGAAAATGGCCTTATTTTATTTATTTGAGCAGTAGTTTAAGAAAT